>JAGKPX010000109.1:0-38052 GCA_022609215.1 Alternaria triticina
ATAAGTTTAAGAATAGTAGAGTTTTAGAGTAAAATAAGATTATAATTATATACGTAAGTGTAAGATTTATTAATAAAAATTAAAGTATAACTAGAGTTACCTATAAGTTTAATATAGGTAGATAGTTATAGAGAAAAGAATATAATTTCTTTAAAGACTAGCTATTAATCTATAAGAGGCTTATATATATTACTACGTATAGTAGTAGCTATAATAGTAGATATATAAATCTTAGAGACTATAGAGCGTTTAAGAGTTTTAATCTAATCTAGAATAGCTTATAGTGTAGAGTTTAGGTCTTTATTATTATAAACTTTAATAGAAGAAAAAAAAGAATATAGTATAGATATAGTAGTCTTTATTATTTCTTTATTATATTTCTTAGGCTTAGAAAGTCTCTAGAAGTAACTATTACTAGAGACTACTTATTTTCTATATATATATTAGTAGTAGTAACTAATACTAGTAGAGTAAAACTTTATATAAAGTTAACTTAGATAGCAGCTTTAGAAATAGAAATTTCTATAGCTTTACGCGCCTTATTAAAAGTAGCTAGTACTTTCTTAAAGTAATCTATAGATATAACTATATTCTAACTCTTATAGAGAGTATTATTAGTGTTAGACTTATAGTTCTATTAGTAGCACTTAAAGTAGTAGCCTATATCTATAAGAACTTAAGTTTCTATTAGGTTATAGTTTTTATAGAGCTTATTAATAATAAAGTAAAAAGTACTAGTGCCTCTAGTAGTAGTAGTGCTAGTACTATTACAAGAACAGTTATTACCTCTTCTATCTCTACTACTACCTCTACTACTACTACTAGTGTTCTTAGACTAGGTCTAGATAGGCTAGATAGTAGAGTAGAGTTACTCTAGGCAGTAAAGCTTTTAGCTAAAGATAGTAAAGTTACTAGTATATTACTTATTATTAAAAAGAGACTTAATATAAGTATACTAATGCGCAGAAACCTTCTTATAGATCTAGAGAATCTTCTCTTTATTATTTTAATAAAGAGGTATAACGCTAGCTTAGAAGTAGGCTAGAAAAGAACTAATATTCTTTTTTACTTTTATAGTTTCTTTTTTATTATAAAAGTTATAGGTATTATAATATATATTAAGATAACTATAATAAGTATTAAAAATATTCTAAGCCTACTTTACCTATATAAATTACTTATTAGAGATATACTATCTAATAGAAATACTTTACTAGGTAGTACTACTAGTCTTTATATAAATAAAGTTAAGCTACTTAGTATTATTACCTTTAAAGGTAGAGATATAGGCGCAGAACTAACTTATTATATTTAGCTTCTACTTCTAGTATATATCTACTATAGTACTAATAGAGCTATTAAACTTCTTAGATTTAGACTACTTAGAATAACAGGTATTATAGATTAGTATAGATAGAGAAAATTAAGCTAGAAGCTCTAATTAATTAGTTACTTAGAAGTAGTAACTTAGTTATAAAGTACTTATAAAACTATTAGAGTTTTCTAAATTAGAATTATTAGAGTTATTAGTAGAGGTAGTAGAAATATCTTTAACTAGAGCTTTAAGATAGAAGATCTTAGCGTATACTTTAGTATAAGTAGTATATTTCTTTTTATAGGCCTATTTATAGGTGTTCTTATACTTATATACTTAACTAACCTATTATTTAGTAGTAATAAGGCGCTTTTTAAGCTTTACTATTATAGTGTAAGTATTACTTTATATAGTCTATAGCTGCTCTTATAGAGTTATAACCTTACTATTAGAGTTAATAAGCTATTATTAGAAGATACTTAATAATTTCTAGCCTTTATTAATTTTAAAGTAGAGGTAGTAAGTAATATTATACTTATTAGTAAGATTCTCTTAGGTCTCTATTAGTTACTCTTAGTATATTACTATATTATTATTAAAGTAGAAGATAGTGTTAAAGAGAAGCTTATAGAGCTTTACTCTATCTTTAGATATAAGAGTAGAGCTACTTTTAAAGAAGGTTTTATCTAGTTTACTAATATATTCTACTTATTTCTAGGTGTTAATTTTATAGATAGCTAGAATAGAATAGCTACCTAAAGAGAGGTTAGACTTTAGAATAACGTAGCTAGTAATATTATAGTTATTTAAAACGTATAATAATATCTTATAATAAAAAAGCTTTAGCTCTAGTAATAAAGATAGTAAATAAAGCTTTAGTAACTTAACGCTATAAAGAACCTTAGGCTAAGTAGGCTAAGTAGTCTTAGAGTTATAGATAAAAGTAGCGTAGTTAGTGCTACACTACACGTTACGTTTAGTATTATAGTTATTATAGTAATTATCTAGAGTAGCGTTACTATAAGTAACTAAAGAAATATTACGTAAAACGTTAGTCTTAACTATACAAAGAGTATTAGACTTATTAGAATATTTAAATAGGTTTAGGTAGTAGGCGCTACTATAGGTAATATAACTAAGTAGGTTACTAAAAAACGCGTAATAGAGCTACCTCTTACTATTACTATAGGTTTTAGTAACGTTAAGTAAGCCTTTAGAGAAGAAAACACTCTTATAGTTATCTAAAAGTAGCTTAGCTAAGTTATTATAGTTACTATAGTAGTTACTATTAATAGTATAATAGATCTAAGTAAAGTTATTATTATTATCTTTAGCTTTAGAATCTATAAGGTAGCTACTACCTATAGATTTAATATACTAGAAGCTATTTTTAAAAGCGCTTAGAAATAAAAGAAAACTACTTTTTTATAAGTTAGATAATTTATAAAACTAAAAAAGAATCTAATATAGATTCTATAAGCTATAGACTATAGTTACTAGAGACTCTTAAGTAGGCGTAATAGACGCAGTATAGTATAAGAACTAAAACTACTAGCTACGCTAACTATAGGTAGTAGAAGCTATAGTAGGTTTAGTAAATAAAAGAGTAGCGCCTAGAGTAATTACTAAAATACTTAATATATCTAGAATAGAACTAGCGTTATAGAAGAGAATATAGAAAACACCTTTAATAGAAGTATTACTAATAGAGAACTAGAGAATTAGTAATATAGTTATAATTAGTATAGATCTTAGAGAAGTAACTAGCTAACGCGCTAGATTACTATTAGAGATTAGAGACTATAATAATGTATAAAAGTTATATAGAGATTAAATAATAATATTATATTAAATTATAATATTATTATAGTAAGGCTTAGAAGAAGTACTTAGAGGTTAATATATATAGTATAGGCTATTAGCCTAAGGTAGGCCTAACGCCTAAGAAACTAAACTATTATAAGTAAATTTAATAGTCTTAGTAAACCTTAGATAGAACTTTATATTTTAACGCTTAATACTAGAAGTCTATATATATTACTAGCGTGTATAACGTAAAAAAGACCTTCTAAAATATAGGTTATATATATTTATGCACTTTCTATGTATACGCTATTTATAGTGCTACTATTATTGCGAAAATCTAAGTCTCTAATAGTAGAGATTATCTTAAAGGTAATATAATATTAAAATTAGCCTAATATTGCTCTAAAAGCTGTTAAGAGCTTAATTTATTTTATTAATATTATAGTAATAGACAAACTTCGCGATTTTAATATATTTTAATTAAGTTAAGATAGTACAACAGCTGAAATTGCGTTGTAATAGTAAAGGACTGGCTTCTTGAAACCCCCCTTGGCCCGTACGGTAGTCGAATGGTGGACAATAGCTCGGTAGATAGCGCGGTTTATAGTTTCCGTATAATAAGTGCCTCGCTTACCCTTTTGTACTATATTAACATGTTAAAAGCCTAACGTACATGTGTAATCCCACGACGTCATTTGGCTGCACGTACCTTGTGGCCTGTGCTTTGCAAGGACTACTTTCGAAAGCAGAGAAGCTGCTAGCAACTCTGAAGTGCTTCTGAGAAGAAGGAGAAAGAGACGATCGTCAAACTCGGATTGCTGGCGTTAGCTATCACGCATCCCATCTCGTCTACTTGATCAAAGGAGATAGCAAGCGCAACGAACCACCTAAGGTGTGGATATATGAACACGATCACCACAGACTTATTAATACCACCTACAGCATACCACATCCAGCCACGATGTCCATAATCCTCAAACTCACCATCTTGGCAATCTACTGCTACGCCCTCTTCAGTGAAAATGTTCCGGAAAGAGGTCGATTCATATCCGGTATCGCGTGTACGCTCGCCCGATGCGATGACTTCAAATCCTATAAAAGGAACCCGGCTCTCGAAACATGCGAACAAAATCTCGATATTCTTGCACAGCGTATTCTGGAACTAGAGACCCGTCTCAAAGAGAGCATTGACGAAGGTCGGTGGGCCCGATTCAGAGACTACGAAGACGACTCTGAATTGACAAAGGTGGTGATGGATTGCTTGTCGGAGCGTGTGGAGGAGAAGATTTGGGGGGTTGGATCGCGGGAGAGGGAGCAGGTAGAAGAAGGAGAGGAAGGGGAAGAGGCAGAAGAGGCAGAAGAGGCAGAAGAGGCAGAAGAGGCAGAAGAGGCAGAAGAGGCAAAAGAGGAGCGGCAGAGGGATGATGGAGAGATGCGATCAGAATTAGATGAGGCTGAGTGAACTCCATTCCTGTTCTACACGTTTCAAAGGAAAGAAGGTTCTGGTAACGCGAAAATATTTCTGGAATACTGGGGTGATTTGATGCGCTCTTTGACTTGTCCGGCTTGATGAGTGCAGGCAGCAAACCCAATCTCATCGAGCATAGCTACATCATCAGAACGCACGGACCAGATCCCCTTCGAGCAACGCAGATCCCATCCCATCATGTCATCGTACGCCGTCACAGGATTGATAACCCTGGCAATCCTTTCCTTTGCCTACGTCGTTCGCCTTATCATCTTCCGCCCACTACTTATCGTACTTTATCCGAAATACGCCAAACCCCTCTTGCTAAGCATATCCGTTCTCGCCGTCATCGCAGTCTACCAACTCCGCACAAGCGACCAAGCCGTGCGAGCATGCAATCAAGCCCTCCAAGCATGCAGCCATGGCTTGCTCGCGTGCGAGAACGATCTCCAAAACGCTACTCAACAGAATGCCGCACTAAGGGACAATCACCCTATGAAAGGAGTGCCAGTGTTGAGAGCGGAGCTAAGCAAATGTCAAACGGAGAAGAGTATGCTGGGGTGGTTTGATGATGCTTGGCGGGTGCATGTTGAGGAGCACGGAGAAGACGAAGACGAAGAGTGGAGAGAGAGCATGATAGATACAATCCTTGGACAGATGAAGGATTCGATTTTGTCTGCCGAAAAGAAGAGGAGAGACGAGAAGAGGGAGCAGGCAGAGAACCACGAGGAGAATTAGAGGATGAATTAGATGTTGGGAAAGCTTGGGGATGAGAAGAAGGTCCTGGTAACGCGGAAATCCTTCTAGAGAGCTGGAACAATGAATTGTGCGCTTTGATCTCTGCGGTTTGGAAAAAGTGTGTAGCAAACTCGAATTTAGGAGTAAATATATATCAGTAGAAGAAGAAGAAAGCAAGGACCCCACTCACGCAACGCATACCACCTCACCATGTCACTGCGCCTCGAAATAGCTCTATCCGTAATCTTCCCCCTCTTCATCGCATTCTTCATCCCCCACCACTTCGAACTCAATCGGGTCCTCTTACTATGGCTCCCCATCATCGCCGCACTCACCGCCATCGAGCTCTATACGAACGACCAAGCCCTCCAAGCACACACCCAAGCCCTCCACACATGCAAACACGCCCTTAACATGACCCTGCAGGGAGGGGTAGTCCAAGCGCACAGGCACAGTCATCACATGGCTGCTGTAAGAGCTAATCTGCGTGAATGTCTAGAGGAGAGAGATGTGCTGAGACGGAACGAGAAGGACTGCAACGCGCGTTACAAGGCGCACGAGGAAAGCGTGCAGTGGATAGATAAGATGGTAAGTGGTATGAAGGGACAGATAAGGGAAGACGTTTGTGCGGTTGGGCAGGAAGGAGAGGTGGAGAAGGGAGAGTAGTGGGAGTGGAGGGTGGAGTGTGTGGAAATGGATGTTGGAGTAGTGCGAAGGTGACGCGATGGAGGCATCTCGCCACACAATGTTAGAATTCGGCGGTGGCTTGGAGATGGCGTAAGGAAACATTAGAGCATTCGAAGACTGTCATAAAGATACGAAGAATGTAGCCTGCCGTGTAGAAGAATGGTCACGATGAGGGTGAACGTTGCCATCTTGCACGTGCCCTCGCGTGTTGTTAGCGCGAATGGCGCGTCATAGCGAGTTGCATCCCGCGTTGCCTGACCCGAACACTTGCATGAACATCCGCAATGACGGACATCTGGAGCGGAGATATTCTGCTACCCGACGGCAACGTTGTTAAAGGTACAGATCATCATTTATCGGGAAGTAACAACCGCTGATCATCCACAGACGTCGGTCTCGCGTCGCAAAATGTCGCGTCTTCTCCAGCCCTCCCCGCCACGTCTCTGCGCTTCCTCACCACGGTCGATACCGCCAAGATACCGCTATACCTTGCCGCCGGCTCTAGTCTAGATGTATGGACGACGGAAGAAACTACTCAAGCCTGGTTTGAGGCTGTACTGCTGAGTAAGCCTACGTTGGTGGACGCGCCCAACACTGCCGCGAAGGAATGGTGGGACCTGGCGCGATCACAGTCGCCAATTGGTTTCCTTGTACAAGTCCAAAAGGTTGAGGAAGACGGGCGAAAGCCCAGAGTGACCGAGATCCTCTTCTATGGCACCATCGCCGCTTCTACCACGGCTGGGCTACCCACACCACCATCCTCGTCCCCATACGTCGACAATGCGCACGCTGAGATACTTCCTGAGCTTCGAGTTCACGCACTGCCACTTTCGTCTGATCTCCTGAATGCTACCAGCATCGACTTGCCCATGGACGCCGAGCCTCAATTCCTTCCGCCGCAGCACGAGTTCCACAACCCCCCAACATCACCAAAGCGAACGAGAGACATATTTGAAGAAGCGACCATAGCCAACAAGAAGGCGCGAGGAAGGGGTGGAAGAGCAGTTTCGGCAGCAGCAGCTCGCGTGAGCGAGTCTCAGCAGGCATACAGCCACCGAAAGTCGTCGCTCTCTATCGATCTGAAAGCCTCGTCTCTCTCTGACTCCAGACCAACATCTGCTTCCGACCTTCTAGCCCGCCCTTCTTCGCGCCCACTCTCGCGATCACCGAGCATAACCTCCGATTCAAGACCCCTCAGCCGAAAGGGTCAACCCGACGCGCATGCCAGACGATCGAATCTGTCCCAGGTCGCTACGGTACCCATACAGCCCGAAGAGCCAACAACAGAGTCGCGGAACAAGGATGCACTGGTAAAGGTGGTCATGGCAGCGATGCGCATGCATGGCTTGCAGCAGCGGAAACAGAACAGGTCTCGCCGCGCCTCCGTGGCTGGTGCCGAAGAAAGCCAGCAGCGGAGTGAAGAAGCAGTCGCTGAAGAGGCGGCGAAAGACGATGAGTACAAGCTGATATACCACCAAACCTTTAAAGGTGCACAACTGGCACTGGTAAGACGCGTGAACCTACATCCGAGACACTCGCTGACGATACTGCAGAGAAAGCACATGTCTGAGAAACCGCTCCATGCCACCCCCGACCGAATGCGCGACATCGTCGAAAAGCTACTGGCTCTCTTTCTCTCCGACCCGCTTGCGGAACCTCCGCCTTCTGAGATACCCGCGGACCCAGTCGCCACACCCGGTAGTAGACCCAGATTCGTGATTCCTGGATCCACACATGGCCATGCCAGCCCATTCGACTTGCCTAGCACACAACGACGTCCTGGCATGATGAGATCTGTTACCGATAGCCATGTTTATACGGGATCACCAGTGAGCAAGAAAAGAGTTACTACGGGCGAGACGTTGACAGTGCCTACGTGAGGTGTTGTGCGAGGTGCCAATACTGGATACGAGGACGACCTCATCACTATCGGCAATGATGATTCACTCTCATCGGGATTGAATACGAACCACGAACGCGTCACTGGGGTCCTGCAGTTGATCTATTCTTGCATGTTTCCCTTCTTGGCACCCGCTGCCACGCTTGTCACCATCAGTAAGCACTGTGGAACGATCATCAACCATCTCAAAGCGGCAATTGTTAGATGTAATGCCGCAACGCCGTAGTCGTGGTACAGCGATGACTTAGGTGCCCTTGCAGCGGAGCCTTGCGCATACGAGTGGCGTCGTGAAGCACGAAACCCGGTCTCATCCTCAATCAGTCGCCTCAGACACCTCCACGCATCGTAGCTATGCGACGTCACATCGGCTGCACCATCATTAAAGCGACATACGCTTGATTTTGCCACGATCGCCCGATACACGATGAGTAGACCTATAAAGCCGCCTCGTCGCATAGTGGGAGAGGAAACCAACACCGACAAGACCAACAGACTTCGCATCCACCCATCCCAAACACTCAACATGCTGTTCAAGATCACCGCCCTCGCTCTTCTCGCCACCGGCGCATCCGCAACGGCCCTCCCCCGTAGCGCAGACTGGCCCTGGGACGTCACCGACTTCAGCAGCGTCTGCAGCGCATCCGCCTGCCGCTACTCCTTCAACGTCTCCGCACCCGCCGGGCCCTCTGGCCAACCAGCCTTCGATGCCGAATTCTGTTCTGGAACCAGTCTCCAGGGTGGCTACAAATCTTGCGGTGTGGTTGGCATTGATGTACCGGGCGATGTGCAGACGCAGGAGTTCAACCGCGGGAGTGATGTCGGTGCGACTGTTAGTGTGCAGTACATGTTTACGCAGTGAGTATACCCTACGTGTAGAGGTAGGGGTGTTGAGGGGGTTGAGGGATGGTGGGAGCTGACAGTTGATAGGGGTGAAGTGAGGTACACGTACACGGGTAACGAGACCGTTGAGCATACTGGATTGGGTCCGGCGGTGAACTTCAGCATTGTTCCTACGGAGGTGACTGCTGTTGCTTAAGGCGGTTGCCCAGTCACGACGCTTGGAATGAGAAGACGGGCAGCATGGACGCAACGCCTCAGCTGGACGGCAGCTTGCAGGATGGCAGACTCAGCTAAGCATATTGTGTACATGTGTGTGTTATCTATGTACTTCCAATGATCCATAGGAGAGCGGACGATCTACAAACAAAAGACCCCTCTCCGGTCCTGTCTGGTCACTTCCAACTTCTCACCCCTCTCCGTTATATCTTAATTCACTCCTACTATCGTCATTCTGACTCCAAGGCTTCCACCTCCCCGAACACATTGACATGCAAAGTTCCACCTTGCATCATGTTGATGTACATGCTTCCACCCCGGTGGATGTGAATGTTGATCTGCGTTGAACGAATGTCGTGAGCGGCTCCCTCCTCGATCTCCGCTTCTTCTCGCTGGTCGCCGTGCTCTTCATGTTCGTCCTCCTCATCATCGTCGTTGCTGTCTTCGGCATCTTCAAATCTCTCGGCATCACTCACTCTCTCCGCATCTTCCAATACCTCTCCGCCATCAACGCGACCCTGGCCATCCCCGCCCATGTACTCACAAACCATGTTGTGTCCCACACCCTCTCGCAGCTCAACAGCATCACCTCCACCAGCTTCCTGGGCTGCCCCATACTTGTTCGCCAAATAACGGACACCAAGATACAACAACACGGTCACCACCGCTAGACTATTCGCTGCCCACCAATTCGGAAATAGGCCAAAAATTCCCAAGTCGAAAAACGCAATGATACAGAAAATTTTAATGATCCAGGATTTGTTCTCAGCAGCGTGGCGGGCAGTGGGCGTGTTGTCGGGAATGGTTTGGTCGGGCATGATCTAGATGTGGAGGTTTTGGGTTGGGTTGGTGTGGTGATGGGTTTGGGGTTCGTGGGTAGGTTGGAGATGGAGCGATTTGGGATGAATGGTGAGTCAATGATTTCAGGTAATTAGAAATGAAGAGTGGTGCGGAAGGTGATATGTAGCGTGGACTGATGTTTGCTGCAGGAGGATGATTGGCAATGTTGCTTTGTTGCGCGTGCAGAGAAAGGTCTAGTAGTTCCGTTTGTCTATTGTGCTGCGCGAACATCGAATGCGACGATGTAAACTAGCAAGTTTATCTCCCTGACTTGCTACGTAACGATCTTAGATACAAGTTCTCCCTTTCTATCTCTGTAATTGCCTTGTAATTTATATCCCAGCTCTATGCCTCTAGCCTCGACGTCTCCGATGATTGCCATCTCTCTTATCAGAGAACCGCCTTTGCTCATAGGTTGGTCATGCATTGCGGTGGTCCCCAGTAGCTAGTTGCTCTGCATCATCGCAGTAGCAGTGAATGAAGTAGATAACAACTAGTCTCGATGTCCATGATACCATGCCCGTCGATACCTTATTGCTCATCCGTACTGCAAAGGTAATGATTAGAAGTTAGTATATAAATCTCGTGCATTTCGTGTAGCCAAAACGTACCCATTATGATGCAGATCTACGTTCATGATCCATCCAACGATAAGAAGGATAAGAAAAATAAGGAGGATAAGGAGAACAAGGACGATCATCTAGCGCTCTTCTCGCCACCGGTCTCTGCGTTCTCTCCGTCTTTTCCACTGTGTTTACTGTGGTGTAAATTGTAGTCGATTACGGCGTCTCGAATCTCTCCACCCTGGTCCAGCTTCTCTTATTCCCGTGCATTGCATCGGCCCCATGCCCTGGGTTATCGATAGGCGCTGGGCATGCGACCCGCTCAAGCGCCTTCATCTTCTCAGCCTCGCCGCGGAGTATGGTAGAGATGATCAGGTGCAGTACCAGAACCTGTGCAGCGGTCATCAACATATGGTCTATCCACCGTGTCACTGTGAGGATTATGCTGTGGACCCAAGTCGGCAAGTCTATCGTGATGTTTCCGCCGTCTGCAGGGCTGGCCATGTAGTTGAACGTAACATTCGATATCTGGACAGGGACTTTGCCAGATGAGGGCAAGAACTTGAGGGCGAAGGTTGCTAATTTGACGGCGGAGGTTGCGAATGCGGTTATCGTTTCGAAGGAGGAGGTAGAGGCGAGTGCGGCGAACAGTGCGAATGTGACGAGCAGAACGATGGAAAGCTTCCTTGCCGAAGGAAGTCTGAAGTTCATGGTGCGAAAGGGAACGTCAGGGCGGAAAGTAGCGTTGGGATCTTCTTCCATCGTGGATGACAGATTTCGGTGTGCGAAGAAGGGCGGGTGTGACCTTAGGTCAATGATACTATAACGAAGTGGGATGTGACGGTAGACTAATACTGTGGTGAAGCAACTAGATCCCACAAAAGACGAACGAGATCAAATATAGCATGTGTATACAGTAAACAGAGACGCGAGTGCGTGAGGCGCGTGCTGTTGTTAGGGAAGAGGAAGATGTCTTACATTTACCTGGCGGCCGGTATCGCACGCGAGCGCCCAGCAACACGCCCACATGGATCCAGATAGGCGGTTAGGTTTCAAAGATAATGTCCAGGTTGACTGATCTGTGCCGAATGTCTCAGGTGATGTGCTTTGCGATCGTTCGATTGCATGTAGCTGCGAGAAGAGAGCCTGCTACGCGCCTGCATGGTCAAGTATAGGGGTCAGTCTGGGCTGGAGCAGATGCGGTAGTAGTAGCGCTTCGTGCACACTGTGAAATTGAAGGCATGCTGGATATTCGGTCTTTTTCGAGCTCATCAGTCATTATGAGGGTGTTGGAGCGTTGTCGCGTCTTCACCACGCAAGGTGTACGTCCTCGCACCGGCGAATTCGGCCGAGGCAGCGACATTGCAGCGGTACAGTCACGCGGAAATATCTTTGATGCATCTCAGAAAATCGTCGCAATCTACGGCAACGTGAAATGCTTGGATGTAGACTGCGCAAATCGATGCTGAGCCAGGCTGCCGATGGTGATCTTGCACCGCGGGGCCACAGAAAGGAAGCTACGGTGACTTTGGGGATGCTGACTAATCATGGCCCACACACGCGACGCGACGCGTCGTGTCTTCTTGAATTCACTCATCGCGATCTCAGCATCAGCACACGCGCTTTCGCCGACATCACACAACGACCAGCCCGGCATCAGCAGCAGCTCAAGACCTATCGAACTTTTTGTCATATGCGGCACGTCATGTGACTAGCATCGTCCGTCGCGCAGCTGGCGATGAGTGAGATCTACATGCGGCTTCCTCAATAATGGTCATCACGGACTTGCGATCAGAAGAGATTTGGTCACCACATCACATATCTGTCCATTGCCTACCCAGATGTACATCAATATCTCACCCTGTTCAAGGGAACAGATAATACCCACCAAACGTAGAACCCAGAAGTTCAAATCCTTTCAGCGTGTCGTCGAGCATTGTTCTGCGTACTAATACAGCCCGCAATCCGCCTACTCGATATCTTCATTTATGAGACCGTCCAGCGGATATGGCACAACAACACCAAGTCGCCCGTCAGCTGAGTGCATAGCTCAGTACTCGACATACCACGCGCGATGCATCCTTACATTATCCAACCGGCCCTGCACCGCTCCGCAAGTAACAGTCTTGTCACCCTTTTGAGGATCGGCCGCGAAGTCCAGTTCTAGACCACCTCCGCACATGAGAAACCCAGGACTGTTAGCGCTGGATTCGAAAGAACAGTCTTCCTCGCCATCGATCTTAAGAGGCCACTTCTTGCCCGCCGTCACGTAAGGTGGATCGTGGATATTGGCGTCGTTCTGATACATGTCCTTCTCAAATTTTTCTTCGTCAATGACAGCATCCTTGAAGCGGCCATCGTCGGCACAAAGTTTGACTGGTACACCTAGCGGGCCCTGGTAGATCTGCCACCACTTGCTAGCACCGTAGCCAGCCAGCAAGATCTGGATAGAATGGGTGGCCTTCGGCTTTGATGGGGTTGGAGCAGGGGCTGGTTTAGGTGGGTAGTCGATCTCGAGTTTCTCTTTCACTTTTGCCATGATTGCCTTCGCCATCTCACGGTAACCGCTCTCAGTAGGGTGGAAAGGTCGAAGTGTCAAACCGGGGTAGTTCTGCTGATATGGGCCGATCATATCGAGCCATTGCAGGTTATCCGGATCATCTGCGACGGCTACATCGTTGCCCAACTGGAACGCGGCAGTCAGGTTGAACTCGATCTCGCGAGGGTCGTCGGTGAATCTACCGGTCTCGAGCCAGTGCTCGAACTCGGCTTGCGTCGGCTGGCGTCCCTCCTCTGCGTTACCATCGCCATCGTCTATACCTCCCACCATTTCGCCCTGCCAACTGAAGATACCATTAGGAGACATGTTCCAAAGATATACATTGTCGCCAAAGTATTGGTCGTACAGCGAGTGACCAGGCTGGCAAAAACGGTGACCTTCAAGATGCTGGTCAGTATCGACAAAGGTCGCCCGCTCCGGATGGAAGCTGCCCTTCACCCCGTCTTCGATGGCCTTGTTCAAATAGCGGATAAGCGCATTAATGCGCTTCCTCAAAGCAGGAGTAAGCCTCGGACGATCACTAGACCGCAGACCAAAGCTCACATTACTACACCAATCGCCCTCGCCACCCTCGTCGAAGAAGAACTGGAAGTAGCCAACTACAAAGAGCCGGAACTTGGGGTTCTTCTTGATCTTGGGATGGTCGAAGACTTGATTGACGATCCATCGCGCGTCTTGGAAAAGCTGGTCGCGTCCTGTCCCGAGAATGTATTGCTTCGTAGCCTCGAGTTCCTTCGCACATTGACCGTTTTGATCGGGATACTCGGGACCGTAGTCTGCTCCTTGTGGCGCGAAGATACATGCGTATGCGACTCGTGCGAAGTTCGCGTTGTTGCCGCCAGCCTGTAACACGATCATGTCGACGTTGTCAGGGACATCGTTGAGCTGGATGTGACCCAGATGCGGCTCGGCGTCGATCTGTCGCCAGCGAGTGCCTGAGCAGGACTGGAAATGGAACTCTTGTTCGCGGCCTTCGGGGATCCAGGAGTTATCGCGGCTCATCTGCGGGGCGTATGCGTGGTTGATGCGGAGGCAGTGGTCCATGTTGCCGTCGTAGTCGGTGGTTCCGAAGAAGCCGTATGAGACGCCGCTCTATTCCATGTTCAGCAGATGTATTCGACGTTGCGAACGAGCGTTTAGGTACTTACCGCCCACGAGTCGCCGAGACCAGACCAAACGTACTTGGTGGAAGCCACGTTGACTTCCGCTTCGGCTACAACTGTTGTGTTCTCAAAGAGACCTGGAGCCGGGCCATCGAGCGGTGCTGTATATGATGTACTAGCCATTAAGGCTGTCGACAGAAGAAAGAATAGCAACTGCATTGTGGCGAGAACTTGGGGTCTAATCGGCTGGCTGTGCACGCGTCTTGATGTACATCTAATGGCTCAGTCTACACTAACAAGTACTCTAAAGTGCTGTCAACACATGGAGTAGTGCGGGGAGAGTAACTCGTTAGTAGCAAAAGTGTGGGCCAAGCTAACTGCATCGGTGAAGGAGTCCAGGCGACGACACTGGCCCCGGGCTTCGCCGCAAGGATCAAGACTACACCTCGGGCGAAGAACCATCAATGCGCGAAAAGTCGACATAGCATTAGGTTCTGCACGATTGTCTCGTTAACGCAAGACGACGAGGACGACACTACCAGTACTCAACTATATCGAATGGACAAGAAAACATCAAAGACTGCAAGATACATCATCCGCCCTGCATTACTTCCGTCATGGACAAATGTAGCCTCAGGCAAAAGATACAAAGCATCGAAGACACGGGTCTTACCCCATCTCCTTCCCCACCGCCTCACCAACCTGATCGAACGGTCCAAAAGGATGCTGCTTGCGTTTGAAGCCGATCTTCACGCGACCGACACGTTGCATCTTATCCTCGAACTGGGTCCCCATCCGCAACACAGTCTCTCTGTACATCGTCGCGGTGGTCCAGTCGTAAGAACAGCCGATGATGCGCTTCATACCGCCTTCAGAGCCGGCCATGAGGAAGCATACGGGTGGACGCTCGGCGAGGAAAAGTGTTGCAGTCATGTTGCCGGTGTCGACGAGAGTAAAGACGCGTTGCTCGGATGGGCCAGCAGTCTTGGCTCGTTGTACGAGAGCTGCGACAGCAGGATCGGAAGTCGGGTCAACGGGGACGCACTCGCCGTGAATGTTGCGATGATGTCTCGACAATGGACTAGCTGCTGCCTGTGAATTGCGACGACAAGATTAGCACGACGTCATTAACGGGACGAGAGTATACATACGGTCCACTTCATGCGCCCAAGCCTGCCACCAAAGATCTGGCTCTCAATCGTGTCCAGATCCATGTAGCCTTCGAAGCCGAAGAACCAGCACTGCTGCTCCCAGAACTTGCCGAGGAAGAGTAATCGTAGCAGCCATGGCGATAAGCCCATGACCACCAGGGAGTAGAGTAGCAGGACGATGCCGATAGTGTTTGTGATTCCGGGAATAGCGACGAGTACGCATGCAGCGATGAAAATGACACCGCTGAGACGCAGCATGCCCTTCGCGAGGAAGCGCTTCCAGGAATCACGCCGGGTGTGGGCGACAGGTGTAAAAGACTTCCACCGAACGTTTGCAGCACGACAACCATCGAGAATGATGCTGTCGTCTTCTCCGACACCGGCGATGCCGACATCTTGTGGCAGTATGTCCCAGAGCTTGGCATTGTACGCGTCGTCCATGGAATGCCAAGGCTGGTCTGGATGTTTGGGCAGCATGCAGATCAGGCGCTCGAGAAGTTGATCGCTGCCGTTCGCAAGAGAGAGGCTGTGAGATGTTAGCAATGCGACGAGTGACTGCAGTCGAGTCGCGACATACCGAGCGAACGCTTGGAAAGCAGAGTCCGTGCGATCAATTTGTGGCCTGACACGGAGCAAGCCCATCAATGCGTAGCTGTGATCTCCGGGAAGATGCTCCGTGGTGTCGCGGTTATGCAAGCACTCGAGAGCGAGCGTAACCAGCTCGAGCTGGCTGAGGATCAAGTTCCCCTCGTAATGGTCGATGAGCTGCGGGGATTAGCGGTCATGTGGATGTCGGTGTTGGAGGCCATCTTACCTGTCGCGCGATGTGTGCATCATTTTGCCAGACGCGGGCAGCAAACTGGTTCTTTGGCACTTGAAGTGGCTGTGACAGATCACTGTCGCGCACATAGACGCAGATGTCTTTGCCAGCCGGTGCCAGGAGGACTTCAGGAAAGGTCCATACCCGGTAGCCCCATTGTTGAAGCATGAGATCAGGTGTGTTGATCTCATAACGGTTGTTTGCTGGAGGGCACACGGCGATTGCAAGAGATTGCGCGCCTCGAATGACGTCGCATATGCGGTAGACCTACAAGAGTTATTAACGAAGCTCCAGCCATATCGACTGGGTTATGTGCTCACATCCTCCTCGAGCTGGTTGTCGGGCATGCAAGAGCATCCCACCCAATACGCAATTACGCCGGCATTGCGCGCCGCGACGTCAGCCATTTGATGTAGAACCCCAAAATCCTCGGGAGTATTGAACTGCTCAGCTGTATACGCGATGAAGGCGTACGAGAGGTCATGAGCATCGTTTTGGGCCAGCCTGAAGATTTCAGAGATGAACTAGAGGTTCGGCATTGTTGACTTACCAATCGTCAACCTTTGTGATGATGGCCGGCCTTCCTGGCTCTCGCAAGAAGCAGAGATACCGAGGACGCAACACACGTTCGGCAATCGGGTTAGCTTGACTCGAAGCGTGGCCTTGAGGCCTGTGCATCTCAATCGCGTTCTTGGCAACCTTGGGATACCCAAAGTACTGGTATGGCAGGCCATCGTAGCTTCCACCGTTGCGAGATGCGATCTCAGCGGGGCTTGGGCTAGAAATCTAGACGCCGTCAGCTGGGTGATCAACTTGTTGATGAAGTGAACTCACAAAGATCGTGATGAAGCAGGATGCGACGAACCACTTGAGACAAAGCATAGGAAGGTCTTCGTTAGGGATGTTGCCGCCATGGCGCGAGAAGTCGATGTGATTGAACGGCCAATTCGCCAATCGCATGTAGATAGGTGCGACGTTGCGGACGAAGGTGCGCCTGTAGGTAGATCCTGTGTTATTCTCGTAGATGTCGTCAACAGCTTGTACGACAAGCTTGGAGACCTTGCCGTCCCAGGATGAGATGTACCGGTCGTCGTAGTCACCAGTCCATTCGCGGTCAAAGATGTCTCGATGTCGGTGCTGACCAAGCTTCTGGTACGCAAGACCGGGCTTGCGATAGAAGTTCGGGCGCTCCCACTTCATTGTAGTCCACGGGGAGAAGATGTGTGCGTATCCCTTGGGTGCGATAAATCCGTTGCGCTGGGTTGCGTTAGCGGATCCCTGTACTTGGAATTTCAGCCCACATACCTCTATTGCCGACTGTCCTAGACGCCTTTGGTTGGCTTCATGGTCGTCTTGGGGAACAGGAGGATGTCCATATGGTGCAACTTCGCGGACGGATGCCTGAGCGTCATTGCCAACCATCTTCGCCATCACGTAAGTAATGCTAGGCAAAGCAGGCACACAGTCGATTTATGAAGCTTGACTGCTGGTTGGATTGCTGGAGCGGCGGTTGTTGATAATGTTGATAAGGCTGATGAAAATAGCGAACTGGTGCCTATGCATCTATGAGAAAGGCATGGAGAGTGGAGAAGCGAAAACGTACTTGAGGCGCGAGTGTGGGCTGTGGGTGTGAGACTGGTTGGTGTTGCACGACAACTGCAGGCTTCAGTGTAGTGTTGTTTGGGTCGTAACCACCTCCACCGCAGTGATGCGACTGCGTCTGATGAATGAGGTCAGGCGGGTATCATAAATCATCAGCACAGGAGCAAAGACGTACCGGATAAGATTGCTGATACGGCGGTACTTGCACAAAAGTGCCACTACCGGGATCGAAGCCACCTCCGTGTCTTCCAGAGAGATTTGGAGGGTAAGCCTTGAGATGATTAGCGGGTGATCGACGTGGACACCGGAGAATCTTTGTACCATTCAACATCGGTTCGTGAAGCTAAACGGCAGTAATCTTCAACCTACACTTTGGAGACCTCAAGGCCGGCAATCGTGTCTAGTCTTATCAAGTTCAGGTCTGTTAATAGAATATGGTCAGGTGGCACAAGGGTAAAGCGCCTGCCTGGACGCGCGCATTCTGGAGTCGTTGCTTTTGACTCTATCCTGGACTTCAGCTCAACTTTTACCTTTCTTGGATTGGCCATTCTCTCGCATTCGGACCCTCTAACTTCCACTTCACGATATCGTGGCGTTTGGGGTGGGCTCTGCATGCAGGAGACACGTCCAAAAAGGGTCGAGGCCCTATCGATGCGGCCTTGAGTACCACACAGTGGTGACACTCCATGTGGATGTCAGTCATCGGACTGGATGTTATCCATGTCTTGGCTTTGTTGGCGCGGTGGGCGACCTTGGGGACTTTGCATTTCGCCTATCCTTGTCATCTGGTGTGGCTTGAAGCATTGTTCATGCGTATGTACGGTACGCGGGGCTTGCCGCCTCGTAGACGAGCGCCATACAAACGGTGAATAGCATGAAGTTTGGAATTGAAGCTGAGATCTGTAGGAGCATTTACAGCCGACAGATCACGACAGACGTACGCGAAACGAGTTTGTGTTCTTCGAAGGCATGCCTGCGCCTGGTGGGTGTAGCAGCAACATCCACCAGGCGCAGAAAACTGTGTGATGTATCGTCCTTGGTGCACTCGAATACCAACGGATCTTGTTGTCAAATTGAACTTGACAGGTATCGCTTTTCGCATTCTCGCGTACAGTACCATTTCGAGGGGCTCGGCTGTTTACCAGCTGCCATCTTGGCATCCTCAGCCTTGCGCCAACAATAGCGTAGCGCTGACGGCCTTTGCCGATAGGCTCGCTCGGACACTCCCTTCAGCTCTCGAAATTGCATTTACCCTTTCTGATCAAAGCTGAAAAACGCCAAGCGCAGAACCGCTGGCCCGTGGCCGCATGCTTCCGTATAACACACCACGAGAGGGATGCTAGGCAGATTCTCGCTTGACAGGGTGCGCGGTTACCGTTTTGTCGAAACCTGTGGCGCCGGCTCTGCCCGCATGATTGACCAGGGCTGATAAACGAGCAGTGCAATCGGACAGACGCCTTGGTGTTGCCGCTATCAGTAGAGTACTCATACAACGTATGCAAGTGCTGAAGTATTGAGAGCCCTCTGCAAGTCACAGTGTTCGCAATTTTACTGTCGCATTTGACCGCAATGAAACCAATCAAGAAGACGACTTTGTGTCGGCAACTGAATGCTGATCGCCAACCTTTTGACGAGTTCCGGAGGAGAGCTGTGGCAGCTGCGGCGACGCAGCCAGAGACCGCTGGCATAACACTAGACCTTTGCGAATGGCTTGATGACGCTGATGAAGGAATCGAGAAACTTGGCCTGAAATCCGTACCAGATCTCGAGACAGCGAGTGAAGGGATGGTTCGCGTGATGTGAGTACCTCCGTCAGAGGCATCTGAGATACTGATCGTCCTAGAATTGCGCCTCGCGACACACCAACACCGGGAGCAGATGCGCTGTTGGAGCTTTTCGATTCATGCAGTATTCCAAGCGCCTTTGTGGACGAGAGCCTGCGAGACGTTTCTCAGTCTTTCGCAGCGCGCAAGGACGCCGATGGCACGACGTGGATCTGGTTCCACCTCTTGTGTAAAACGTTGGCAGTAATCGATAACAAGATCGCGCCGGGCCCAGGCTTCGCTAAGGTTGAGGGCAAACAAGCTCAGAGCCGACAGGCGGCGCAAGCTCAAAGCCAGGCAGATTTCTCCTGGATCAAGACAGGCATCGTGTTGAAGATCCGGAAGCAACCAGACGACCCGCCTCCGCCTGTACGAACGTCGAGTTCTGACAGTGATAAGACGTTGGCTCCTACCCCGACCAAGGCCGCGGTAGAGCTGATATGTTTCGGCGCACCCAGCACCCTACGGGACCGACTTCGGGCACTGACGAAGACGACATCGTGCGAGGCATTGCTGGAAGATCCGTATATGCTGCTCGAGCTCGTGTTCGAGGAGATGTACAAGCTCCTGGACTGGACAGCCTGGGCTGTGTCGGATACGTTCGGGCCTTTGGAGACGGTGCGTGCGCTCCTTTTTCGACCAAGTGTCATGCTAATGTACTGTCAGCAAACCTTGGGGATAGCCAGTCGGGTTGGAAAAGCGACAGAGGAACTGCCGAAGGACCTCTTCACTGGGCTCCACAACCTGGCCAAGCATGCCATATATCTCCACGAGAACTGTGAAGCAGCACTAGCCACACTAAACGATCTGTACACCCATCATACAGCACTGATGGGCAATGACCCGAGCACCGACCCGAGCACCTTACGGAGACAAACCCGAGAGGCACTCAAATATCGACAGACCCTATTTGAATCAACGCAGCGACGGCTGGCAAGTCTCAATGCGCGAATCTCGAACATCATCGGCTTGTCGTTCAACATCGTCACGCAGGGCGATAGCAAGTTGATGCAGTCGGAGAACCAGAGTATGAAGACAATCGCCGTCATGACGCTATGGTTCATGCCGCTAGGCACGGTGGCATCCATCTTTGGTAGCCAGTTCATGAAGCTGCAGGATGAGTGGCCGCATCACATCACCGTTTCGCAGGACTTTTGGCTGATGTGGGGTATGTGAACTGCCACAGCCTACTAGTAAGATGCGCACTAACCCTTTGTCGCAGTCATCGCGGTTCCTTTGACCCTCGCGGTCCTGTTGAGTAAGTGCAACCCGGATCAGGGGCCGCTGAAGACGTGTACTGACCTAACCGGCAGTTTGGCGGGTGTGGTACATGGACGCAAGGCACAGATTGATAGACGGAGTGGAAAAGAAGCAGGGTGAGCATGGCTATATGGGGTGGAAGACGTTACCACAGACGTTGCGCAGAGGAAGGGCGAGAAAGAGCGTGCCCGATGTGTGAGCGCCTAGGTGCAAGGTCGATGACGTAATCTGGGCGGAGCGACCTCGGCAGCTGCCGCCGCGGCTGTATAGGCCCTTCCTCAGCTGCCCTACCATCGCTTCAAACCTTGCCATTGCACAGCAGTGTAGCAGGCGCTGTAGATACACGGTGGCGTCTTCAGATCTCAGACTCGTTGCGACAACAACGCAAAGCATCAGCAGCCATCATTGGCATCTTTATGCTACATTGCGAACTGTCCTTCCGTCGATTCGTTTCATACCACAGATTACTAAGGATTGATGAGAGCATATATCCGCCACTACTTCTGCCTCGCATTATCCCCATCACAACCCCCCTCATATCATCCCATGATCCACCCCCAACCCCAACCCCACCATCGCCTCCCCATCCCTCTGCGCAATATCCACCGCCCCACTAACCTCAATAAAGTCCTCCAACTCCTCACTCGTCGTCTTCAGTTTCTCCTTCACAGCCGTAACCCCCTCCGTCCCCACAATATGCCTCGCAGGAGGATTATCATGCCCCCCAATCGCCGTAAGCGCATGCACCGTCTCCGCAATCAAATTACTCTTCACCCCCACCGGCAACGGCGCATACAAACTCGTCACCGTATCTGAACTCAACAAATCGCCCATGGTGGGTTCGGCGTCGGGGTTGGTGTCTGATATTACGCTTTCGTCTCCGGGGGATTTTGTTGTT
This sequence comes from Alternaria triticina, assembly GCA_022609215.1. NCBI lineage: Eukaryota > Fungi > Ascomycota > Dothideomycetes > Pleosporales > Pleosporaceae > Alternaria > Alternaria triticina. Next base: position 21,591 of record JAGKPX010000109.1, read on the forward strand.
GTCGCGTTCTCGTCGAAGGGGGGACGGGCAGACGGATTGTCGATTCTTTCTAGTTTGTCGAGGAGGCCGGAGAAGATTTCGCGGGCTAGGGGCGCGGGGTTCTCGCCTTGCAGGTATTCGGACATGGGGGGCACGGAGGTTATGCGGTTGGTGAGGACGTTGACTTCCATGTTGGCTTGGACTAGGGACATCTTTACGTTGAAGGGGGCGATTTCGTAGGCGAGGGACTGGTGGGTGTTAGATGGAGTGGTGGTAAGGGTTGGAGGTGGTGCTTGAGTACATCGCAGTAGCCTTCGACGGCCCATTGGGAGGAGCAGTACATGCCTAAGCCTGGGGTTCCAAGGTGGCCAGCTGGGAAGGGTCAGATAAGGACGTCTTCATAAAGTGATGTTGACTCACTGATACCAGTTATCACGATGATATGCCCATTCTTCCGTTCGCGCATGAATGGTAGAACGGCTTTGATGATGTTGACATTCGCGAAGAAGTTGATCTCAAAGATCTCGTCGACCAAGCTTCTTGTTCGGCTAGTTTGCGCGAGTTCTTCAACGGAGCCGATCACAGCTGGACACATTATATGTCAGCTTCACATTGTCTAGCAGGGCAGGGTCACAACCTTCGCTCGCAGCGCACAACAACACGTCGATGCGCCCAAACGCTTCGACAGCTTCAGCAACAGCTGCCTGGCATTGACCAACCACTCTACAATACAACACCCGTCAGCAATGCGCATCACCTCACCATAAATACCCGTTTCAAATACTCACCTACTATCCAACCCAACAACCCTCAAATGCTCGCGCCATCGGTCCGTCTGTTTCACATCCTCCAGAAACGTCCGAAAATCCTCACTCTGGCCTTCTCTTTTCTCAAACTCCAGCGGCATGACGCCCGCAACAACATAATCGCCATGTTCCAGCACTTGCCGCGCTAACGCGATGGCAATAGGCGAAGCGCCTCTTGTGATGAACCAAACGCGCGGAGCATTGTGGGGCGGGAAATGCGGCGACTTTGGCCGTGGCGGCTTCGACGACGCTGATAATGGCGCATTGCTTGTCATGTCGGGGTCGGAAGGAATGGTGTGTAGTTCATGTTGTTCATGTTGGCTGGCGCGTCTTCATGCTGCGGCGATGGGGATGCGCGGTGGAGACCGGGTATGTGGGGCATGGAGGGCGCAACGCCGCTAGTGGTGAGCGTTAGCGTGGTTGAAAATGACTGTACGAGCAGAAACACCATCACGACTTTGCCAAGATTTTGAGATATCGCGCATTCGACGGTCAAAGCTTGCGGAGCCTTGGAAGGATATATGTAGAGATACTGGAGAAATATTTTCTGTTGTTGTTCTAACATCCAACCTCAATCTACCTACTGCACACCCACAAAAGACGCTCTTTCACCTTCACTTCAGGTATGTCAACTCAGTCGTCATCGGCTGGCCATGAACCAGCCTCCTCGATTAAAACTCTTCTCGTTACTCCCAGCCCCCTGCCGCACAGATGAAGCAGAATTTCCAGCTCCTTCAGTCTCAAATCTTTCTCTCCAACCTACACTCAACTACTACACCCCATTTCCACAATTCTTCAATCAATTCCCCAAAAGCACATCTTTCCATACATTCAAGAACCCCATCTCCTACACCATGAGTCTGCTACTAGACCAGTTCACCAACCACTGGACTGACCAGTTTCCGGACTACAGCAATCAAACCACCTACACTCTGCCTTCAGACGGCACTGTCCAGTTTGATCTGGCAAAGTGGTTGGCGAACGCCCAAGAAGAGCTACAGATCGAAGAAGAGCGCTGGCTCGCTGACGATTTCGACATCAACGAGCCTGCTCCGCGCCCGGTCAAGATCCGAGCTAGAGACTCTGCGCAGTGGATCAAGAAAGACAACCGCAACTTCACTGGCCGTCGCAAGCGTAGACGTGAACTCCCTGTTCCGCGCGCCTTCAACAAGCCATTCACCCTCATGCAGCACCAACGCCATTCCATCCACCTCATGGGCAGGGTGCTCAACGTCCGCACCAATGGATCGCCCTTCACGCTCGTCCTCGATGACCTCAACCAGCGTGCCGACATCTTTATTAGCGAGATCACACGCCGCGCCCTCTCTCGCAACGTCAACGTCGTCTTCGTCACTTTCGAGTCTGGCCAGGCCATGGCACCAATCCGCACGGTCCAAGGCTTCGGCATGACGAGCGACGAGATCTTGAAGGCTTTGCGCAAAGCCATGGATGATGCCAAGGAGAGCATCGTCGTCATCGACAATCTCCACGAGCTCCTCTACACTTACGGCGTCGACATGACCGCGCTGTTCCAGCTCGTCGTCCACAAGTACGCTTCCACTCTCGTCGGCATCTACCACCAAGACCTGCTCGACAACCTCACGGACTCACCATACGCCCCACAACCCCTGGAGCTGATCAAGTACATGGCCACCTCCATCATAACCTGCAAGTCCTTCGCGCACTGCCTCGCCGCCAAAGCCGCCGCAGAGCGCAGCCTGCCCGAGCCCACCTGGGGCATGCTGGAAGCCGCCGAAGGCATCATCCAAGACCTCGACGCCAACGACAACCGCGGCATAGTCATGGAGGCAGAGTTCCGACGCAAGTCCGGCAAGCCAGAAGGTGAGACCTACTTCCTCCGCACGCCTCGCCCGGAAGACTACCACGACCCCATGCCTGGCATCCCCAACGGCACGCTCAAGCAGGAGTACGTTATCCTCCTCGATATGCAGCCCGCATACGCCGGCAACGTGTCCGGACTTATCCAAGATGCCGCTGAGAACCCCAACTCGACTTTCAACCTTGCTCTCACGGAGAAGCAGAAGCAGGCTCGTGAGGAGGTTGTGCTGCCTTACTTTGATGCGCAGAAGGGTGAGGGTGCTGGTGAGGGTGGTCGTATCTTGTATGACATGGGCTCTGAGGATGACTTTGACGAGGAGGAGGATGAGATCTGAGTGCGTTTCCTTGGTCGTTGGGTTGAGGATGAGGCGCTGGTCGCAGGTTTGAGTTGAGCTTCTGAGATACCCTGTCTGGTAGGGCGACGGCGTTACGGCAATCATTGATGGAGGAACGAGATGCGCGATGCGCAGGCAACGGGATGAGAGCAGACTGTGTGAGAGCTCTTGCCTTGAAGTGGGAACGGTCTCACGGACGGATGGTGTTGCGTCTTCTCAAGATGCGGCAGCCATAGATAACGAATAACATGATAAAATCAATCGATACTGCGCTTTGCTTGACATCAGTGAAGTGATACTCTGCCTACCAACCTAGCTCTTCGACCTCCACGTATCGTGATTGAGCCTCGCGCATAGCTCCTGCACCGTGGTAGGCCATCGCCCTCAGCCTTGGCGCCCAAACTCCCCCAACTCACCAAATAATTCCCTTGCGCCAACCACACCCACACCCCCCACACCCCCCTCCACACCATGGCAGACAACGAGCGCCCCCGCGCAACCTACAGCGACCCCTTCGAGCGCGACACCCGGCGCGCACCCCGCGAAAGCCGCGATCGAGGCGGCACACCCACCGAGCGCCGCGGCAACCGCTCGCGCAGTCCGCAAGAGCGCGGCGGCCGACGCGACAACCGGTATCGCTCGAGATCGCCGTTCCGCAAGGACGAGCGCGACGGTGGAGTTAGGGGAGGAAGAGGGCGAGGACGAGGTCACGACCGCGGACGGGGCCGCGACGACAGGAGAGGAGGTGGAGGTGGACGAGACGAGCGCCCCAACTTCCGGGACCGCTCACCCCAGCCGCCCAAAGGGCCTCGAAGCGACAACGCGCCTCCTACCCGCAGTTCCCGACCTCCCCCAACAGGTCCCCGTTCCTCCATCGTCGACCCCATCAACCCCATCAAGAAGGAAGAAGAAGCCTCACCCGATGTCGAGATGAAAGATGAGCGCCAGAAACCAGAAGATATGGACGACGAGGAGTGGGAGATGCTGAAGATCATGGGGTTCGGCGGGTTCAAAAGCACGAAGAACACGAAAGTGCCGGGGAACGATAAGAATTTTGGGGTCAGGAAGGATAAGCAGTTGCAGGCTAGGCAGTATATGAATCGGCAGGGTGGATTTAATAGGCCGTTGAGTCCTAGTAGGAGTTGAGGGGGTGGTTTCACGGTTACAAAATTGGAGAAGGCTGTTTGGGCGCTGGAGATCACGGTCAAAAGTTGAGGAGGTGGTCTGGGGGCTGGGTTTCATGGTCATATCGTGGCTGTTATGGCCACCACCCGACAGGAGACGAGCTTGATGAGTGCGTCAGAGGAAGACTACACATCAATCGGTGATATTATGGAGGATTTCGACGCACTTTGCTTGCGATCTGAGGCACTACCACGCACGGCAGAAGACAGTTGTGCTGGTGTATGTGACGAACAAGCCTCAGGACAGCATGGCAGGATTTACATTCACGAAAACGCGGCTGCTGGTATGGTGTCTTCTCTTCTCCTCTGCATTCTACGGGTTCTCTCAGTCTAACCGGAGCAGAGCAAGCTAGGAAAAGTGAGACCTGGCTGTATTACCAGATTCAGAGCAGGAAGTTTCTGGTGGATTGAGCTCGATAAATTGAGGCAACTAGCTTTCATCTTTACATCCAACTTTCAGCATATCCTCGTGATACATTTGAACAAGAATCCATACGCGTGCTAAAATACCGTAGTTCGTCGGGTTCGCACACCTGTGGTGGCAGGCAATAATGTCCAGAACGCTGTGCTCTACAGCCAATCAGCGCCCTCGCAACCCCGGGACCTCCGCGAAATGTGTCCCAAACCCCCGCAAAGCTCCAGCTCGAGCTTCCAGCTTCACTCAACACCATGACGCGCGAATCTCGGCATGGCACCCTTTGGAAGGGGCTCACATGCCTTTTAGCCCTCCAATTGCCCCTCGTGAGCGCGCAGGTCGCCGAAATCGAGAAAGCCACCAACGCGAGCCTGCTATGGGGACCCTACCGCCCAAACCTCTACTTTGGCGTCCGGCCGCGCATCCCCAAGAGCTTGATGGGCGGTCTGATGTGGACGCGCGTTCAAGACTACCAAAGCGTGCAGCACAGTATGTCTGCAATTCACAGATTCAACGTAACCCATTGCTGACTGTGTAGACTTCCGACACACGTGCGAGCAGCACGAGCTCGATGGCTACGGCTGGGACGAATACGACGTGCGCAGCGGCGGCCGACAGACGATCCACGACCCGGCGAACAAGATCGACATCACCACCGAGTTCATCAAATTCCCTGGCGGAGAGCACGGCGGCAGCTGGGGCGCGAGGATCAAGGGCACCCCACGAGAAGACGCAGGCCCGAACTTACGCACGACTGTCGTCTGGTACAACACGCTCGCTGGATTCGGCAACTTGGGCATTGAAGGTGCTGATCCCGACGAGCCTGGTATCGAGGGCGACGTGATTCTGAAAGGACAGACGAAGGAATTGGGCGAGTTCGAGCTCACTGTCACCAAGGGCACCGGCGAACATCCCATCACTGGACACCCAAGCTACGACGAGAAGCCTCTGGACCGCACACTGGCACACAGCGGACAGGTGCCTGAGGATGCGCTCTGGCAGGTCAAAGCCATGATGTTTGCGCACATGAAGGGCCAGATCGACGTCCTGGTCCCCAAGTACGGCGAGGACAACCCACCACCCCCTGCGCAGGTCTACACTATCCAGCATCTGCCGGGCAAGGGCAACATGCATTTGGTTCAGAAGGTCTTTGAGGGTCCCTTCGAGTTCGACATCATCTTCTCATCTGCATCGGCGCCCGAGAAGATCACATCCGAGCATCTCACCGAGCAGATCGATTCGGTTACCTCTAGCTTCTCGACTCGCTTCACCGACATCTTCAAGCCCCAGACGCCATTTGTCAAGGAGCGCTATGAAGAGTTTGGCAAATCGCTCTTCTCGAACCTTATCGGCGGCATCGGCTACTTCTTCGGTGACTCTCGTGTTGATCGATCCTACGACCCCGCCTACGAAGAGGATAGCGAAGGCTTCTGGGAAGAGGCAGCTGAAGCGCGAGCCAGGAACCCAGCTCAGCTGGAAGGACCGTCTGAGTTGTTCACTGCCATCCCGTCGCGACCTTTCTTCCCTCGTGGTTTCCTTTGGGATGAGGGCTTCCACCTGCTGCCTGTTATCGACTGGGATGCAGACCTCACGCTTGACATCATTAAGAGCTGGTTCAAGCTGATGGATGACGATGGATGGATCGGACGCGAGCAGATTCTTGGCCCTGAAGCTCGCAGCAAGGTGCCAGAGGAGTTCCAGATTCAATACCCTCACTACGCCAACCCGCCCACACTCTTCATGGTCATCACGTCGTTCCTCGACAAGCTCGATGCTATGAAGACTGACACTAGTAGCGAGAAGTTGCAGCAACAGAAGTCGTACTCGATGCAACTCTCGAACCGCGAAGCCGCCCTGGAATACCTCCGTTCGCTCTACCCACTCCTCAAGCGCAACTACTTCTGGTACCGCAAGACTCAGGCTGGCGACATCAAGAGTTACGACCGAGAGGCCTTCTCCACCAAAGAGGGCTACCGGTGGCGCGGACGCACACCTTCTCACATCCTCACCTCTGGCCTTGACGACTACCCTCGCGCTCAGCCACCACACCCTGGTGAGCTACACGTTGATCTGATCAGCTGGATGGGTATGATGACCCGCGCAATCAAGCGCATCGCAATCTACCTCGACGAGCAAGACGACGCCGCCGAATTCGCACGCTATGACGAAGCGATTGTTCGCAACATCGACGACCTCCACTGGTCAAAGAAGGACAAGACCTACTGCGACGCCACCATCGACGACTACGAAGAGCACTCGCTCGTCTGCCACAAAGGCTACATCTCCCTGTTCCCCTTCTTAACGGGCTTGGTCGACAAGGACAGCGATAGACTAGGCTATATACTCGACCTGATCGAGGACGAAGAGGAGCTCTGGAGCCCCTACGGCATCAGAAGTCTGAGCAAGAGCGATGAGTTCTACCATACCGCGGAAGATTACTGGCGCGGTCCTGTCTGGATGCCTATTAACTATCTCGCCGTCTCGCAACTACTCGTAAGTCACGCACCCCACTGTCATATTCCATAATCCATGTTGACTGACGGTGCGATTCTAGAACGTCGCAACATCACCCGGCCCCCACCGCGCTCGCGCAACCAAGATCTACACTGAACTCCGCAAGAACTTAGTCAACACTGTGTACGAGAGCTGGAAGGAAACGGGCTTTGCTTGGGAGCAATACAACCCTGAGACTGGCAAGGGGCAGAGGACGCAGCATTTCACTGGCTGGACTAGTTTGGTTGTTAAGATTATGGCTATGCCGGATTTGAGTGGAGGGGAGGAGCAGGTGAGGGATGAGTTGTAGATGGGTGTGGAATGGGGAGATGGAGTACCAAGGGAGGTGTGACTGAGGTCATGCTGTGGGTATGAATGAATCGACCAGGTGACGCGGTCAACACGACTGCTCACGCATCGCGCGCATGTCTACGATTTCTGTGCAAGACGTGACGCTACGTCGCAAATGAATGTGTTATTAGGTTTTCACTGTGACACCCTTCGCAAAATAATAAGTAGGCTATTAAATGGGGCAGAATGACCCCTTGGCTCAGAACAGCCCCTTAGGCTTTTCGTCCTTCTTGGGTCATTCGTACTTCGTCTCCGAAAATTCCGTATGCAAGCCAGCATAGTTCTGCCCTTTGTATATTCCATTGAATTGAACCTTTTTACCGGACTTCGTCTTCCAGTACGACACAAAAGCCATGCTTACCGAGCCGTTCAGGTCAGGGACGAGTTGTAGATGGGCTTCGGGTGTGGAGATGGAATACAAAGGGAGGTGGGACTAAGGTCATCGGCATGTGTGAGGCATGTGAGGGTAATACGTGACGCTACGTTGCAAATGAGTGTCCTTGTTGTCCTACCCTAGAAGCCTTCTTATACTACCACTCGCTTATCGTGAACTATCACTTCTTCCCCTCGGCCTTCTTCTTCTCCTCAGCGTAATCGAGGTACGAAGACACAGTGCTCAAACTAGCACTGCTCTGCCCCTCATATTCTCCCCTAAGCTTGACCTCCTTCCCGCCCTCCTCCGTCTTCCAATACGACACAAACGGCATGCGAAACCTAGTCTCCTCCACCGAAGCCGTGCAAAGCGTAGCCGACTTGGGCGGGCACTTGAGCACCACCTTTGCCTCCCACTTCTGCTTCGTGATATTCGTAGTCCCCCACGCCATTCTCGTATCCAACGTCGTACTAATGCTCACCTTGCCCTCCGCAATCACCGGCACCCCGCAGCTGAACTCGGCCGACGCCGTGACGGAAAGCCCTACTTCGGACGTGAAGGTCGACTGGATTTCCGTCTCCTTGCTAAGAGTCACCTCCTGCGTCGTCTCAATATCCAGATGGTTCATCGCTGTTTGTCGGGTCAATTCCTTGGGGAGGGACGCATTGACGACATCCGGATGGTCTTGGTCGTACTCGATGCTGACGAACTTCAACGGCTCCATCTCGAACGTGAACCAGTGGTCATCGTAGACCTTGTCCGTGTCCGACAGACAACCCAATTCAGGGCTTCTATGAGTCCTCGAGAAGACATTGCCATTTCCCGCAGGGGAGTGCAGACGGAACTGCTTGTTGCGCACGCCGGTGCCTTGGGTCTGCGCAAGGTCGAAGTAATGGTCTGCCCATTCGCCCGGCGGGTTGTAGGTGCCTACCTCGCCGTTTCCGCCGTTTGCGCCGTTGCGGTGGTTGGCCCAGAGGGCGCGGCCGGTGTAGGCGCTTACGATGAGGTAGAGGCCGGCGTATTCGTCTTTGCCCGGCTTGATGTACCAGTATTGGTCGTCGTAGGTTACTGTGGGGTCGACGTGGCTTAGAGCGTTGGTGTCGCGCTCGTTGCTTAAGAGGGCCCGTCGCGAGGACATGTTTAGGATGCGGGTGCGGACCTCTGGGGGTGGGATGCCGTGAGAGGAAGTCATCTTGGGTTACTTGAGGAGCGTAGTGATGAAGTTGAGAAGAATACTGTGGTAGTTTTGAATTTAACACTTCGGGAGCCGAGCGAGGATGATCTGGAGAGGATAAGGACTCTGTACTGAAGTTGCAGTACTTTATGTACCCCGAAGGTACCTAGAGGGCTCAACGCATTCTCAGTCCCTTTTTCCGTTTCAAAACTAGCTCGCGATGCTTTTTAAAACCTTTCAAACTGGTCAGCTCGATTAGTACTTTCTGATGCAATTTCGCATGTCGGCTCATTAGTTGCTGCAGCGGTCCTGGTTGCTCGAAGACGGGAGCGAACAACCGGCTTCAGTGCGCGCCCGCCAACGAAAGTCCTATATCGATACCTAGTAGGCCGTGGTGGTGTAGTCATCGCTGTAGTGTTGCTACTATGCCCATAATGGACTCTTGAGTCGGCTTCGCACTGATGCACACAATGGAAGATACCTAGGTATCGCTATCGCGACATCGGCAGCCGTCCGTAAGCCCTTCCCTACACTACACTATCGCATGCTATGCTGGATTACGCTGAAGCCTCTTGCGTTGAAACATGATTGGTCTCGTCTTCGCCCTCGGCCTTCGCGTCGCTTGAGATGCTGACCGCAACTTCATGCAGGCTCGAGCAAGTACGTAGTGACGACAGAGTTCACGTCCTCTCCAGTCGCTTACTAGGCACTCCCAAGATGGTCTACTAGATTTCAACGATGACTTAAGACTCGTATGCGCAATCATCCCGAAGTCATTAGTGTTTTGCACGCGCATGGAATAACGCACACCGTTCAGTCGACGCCAGTGCTGGTTCGTTCGCATGAGTCGGTACTTATCACAATAGAACCCTCAACGCTGTTGAAGACGTCAACGACGCCGCCTGTCTCGGACATGGCTTACGAAATTGGGACAATGGGTCGATGAAGTGGCTGCAGCTCAATATGCGGACTGCGCAACGGGCCGATGCCGAAAGCTTGCACATACGAAACCACCATGCACGATGCAATCGGAGCTCAGAGACGACATCTCATTCCTCAAAGCAACGTGATATATGTCTGGCGACAAGATGAGTTAGTCCTGGGGGCAGGCCAGAAGTATATAGTCCACATCCTGAGTGATGAAGTGGTGAGAAAGAAGTCCGTGGCCTGACGAGAACTGCGGTTCGGTCTTGCCGAGTGCAGAGGTGGGGCGATCCTTCCCGCTCTCGCGCAGAGAACAACAACCCACACCTCCACGAGCAACAGCGCCTGCAAGGCATCGCAGCTAGCTGTGCATGCCGCTGCCTCCCAGTTACACCGGTAAAAAGCAAGCGCAACCCTACACGACAGGAAGCATGCCGTCGCTACTCCGATGTGTTATGCACGGCGTTGACGTGCAATATACATCTGCCCGCGAGACACACCATACAGTTTCCCATAGTCGGCTAGTAGGCGCCTGAATATGGGTGCTCCTGTACGTTTTGGTAGCGTTTGTGCGGATATTGCGCCACCGGCCGCAAAGCCTGCCTTGCGCAGAATCTGCAAGATCACTTTTCTTTTTGCTCTTCCGGCGTAACTCAAACCTCGCCGCACGCCAGCTGGATTAAAAAGAACGAGATGTCTTGGTTGATCGAACAGCAATCGCAGCTCTCGAGACCAACACTCGCTCTTCGATGTCCATCGCGGTCGTGGCGTCACTCGAAGTACAGGCGGCTGATTACCTAGTCTCGACGAACTAGGCATGGAGCGGTCACAGTCGTACCCGTTCGTGAACCTCATGCAACATGGGATCAAGGGTGATATTGATTGCAAAGTGTACATTTGGCTTCCTGTCCTGTTCTATGTAAGCGTAGTTCGCTCGTCGAAAGACGCGCACGAGGTGGGCTCGTGCATTATCGCGTTAAGTGGTCGATCTTAACGGCTTATTGTCTTATCACGATAGCTATAACAGCAGCTCGAGACTTGTCGATGAATTGATGTGGATAAAAGGTGGTATAGAAAATCATCAAGGTGGATCAAGCAGCACGTAGTGGTGAGGTATAGAATGTATTAGGGACGACCTGCAACTACTAATAACACCCAGGAATTCTCCTCCAGCCTCTGTGGCCCGACCTGCAAGACTTCGCATCCAAAGGGGGAGATTGATCAAGGAAGCGCATTCTACCCCCGATCGCTCCCGCTTCCTCCACTTCAAACCTACATACCAGGAGTGAAGGCGTACTTCTCAAAGTCAGAAGGAACATCAGTGTTGTCGTTCCAAGCCATATCCATCAATGCGTCCGCATCCGCCTGGTCAATTCCCTTGACTTGGTAGTGCTTTCCGCCAAGGTATACACCGTCGGGCTGAGTGGAACCAGTGCACTTCCAAACATCATCAGCGGCATCAGCCTGCCTCTTGGAGTTGGAGTCGCTGCCGTCCGAACCAGGCTCGGTCCAACTGAAACCGTGGAAGTTACCACCAGTGATGCAAGTCGAGGTCTCAGTGATACGAAGCTTCTGGTCGATGTTACCGCACTGGAGCAGGCCATCGTCGTTGGACTCGGGACCCTCGTCCCAGGCAATGAAGCGCTTCTCGCCACACTCTTGGACTACGGGTAGTGTGTTAGTACGATGTGGTTTTCGCTTGAGGTCAGAGCATGTGTAGACGTACCTTCGAGCTTGCCGGACTGAACCGTGGTTACGCCCTTGGCGATCGCATCGGCGATGTCAGTTGCGTTGGCTGTGATGGACACGGCGCAGATGTTGTGGTCGATGTCCTTGAAGAAGAAGGCACATCCGGAGCATCCGGGCTTGGTGTAGGTGTAGATGTTGTCAGCCGCGACGAGGCTGCTGAGGGTGCCAACGGCGGCGATGGTAGAGAGAGCGAAACGCATGGTGGATGGAGTTGGTTGTTTGAGTGAGTGGATTGAGGCGTTGAGTGTTCGTTGCAGGTCTGTAGTGATGGAAGCGAAGGAACTGTGGGTTGTATCGACTTTAAGGTGCGCAACCTCAGGGCTTATATGGTGGTCATGCCACCTTCACGATGCCATGCCAGCGGTTGATGCCGGCTACACCGTGCTGGCCGCTAGTAAGCACCGGATTACCACCTGAACTTTGCGACCACACCTTTCGACTTCACCGAAGGTTCTGGTGAAGCGGGAGATTTGTACCGACTTTTCGACCCGACCTGTAGGGTACGCGATCTGATGGGCGGTGCACCCACGAGCGCGGTCTTGGTGTACTGGTCGGATGACATCAGCACCGGCTTACGACCTAGGCGTTGCTGTTCGAACACCAAAGCTGAACTCTGTGGGGCAGATCCGCAGTATCGAAATTGTGATCTTCTCAGTCATGCGATTGTTGCGCATGTTTCCCATCGAATGTTGTCGCGATGAAGTTGGGAATTGGAGGGGCGCTACGACACCGCCTTGCGCTCCATACTTTCGCCTGCGCTGCACTAAAGCTCAACGAAACCTTCTAGAAGCAGCAATTCGGTGAGCGATGCGGTGAACCAACATGTGCGATGTGGTGTATGTATATGGCGAGTACGTTGATGGTGAATGTGAGGGATTGTACCGGCATTAGCTTGAGGACATACTCGGCGCTCTCAGTCGCGTCGCGTCTCGGGTGCTGAGGAGCTCTCGGCCTTGATGAGGGTGAGATCAATGAATGCGACGGGCTTATGACGGATGCTTTTCCTGCTGCGCCTTATTGTCGTGTACATCGCTCGATCGCGACCATTGCGATGACCTGATGCTCACGCTGAAGAGGCTATTTGACATTGTGGTGCTATACCGTAGGTGACATTCCGATGCTTCCGATGCTTCGGCAACACCCTACCAAACCTTCACGACAACCTTCTCTGTTATCCCATTGGTACGGCGCGATGCGACGATCTTCAAGACTGTTCCCACAATTCATAATACCGCCCTTTCTTCTTACACAACTCTTCGTGCGTTCCCCTCTCCACGATCCTTCCCTCGTGCAAGACCAAGATTGTGTCCGCGTCAACAATCGTACTCAATCGATGCGCGATGACAATTACGATTCTACCCTCCTTGAGCTTCTCGAGTGCTGTCTTGATATGCCTCTCTGTGACTGTGTCTACCGCACTCGTCGCCTCATCCAGCAGCACGATCGGTGCATCCTTGAGGAGCGCCCTCGCAATCGCAAGTCTTTGCGCCTCGCCGCCCGACAGCTTGACACCGCGCTCACCAACGTGCGTATTATAAGCCTTGGGATAGCGCATGATGGTGTCGTGGATCGCGGCTGCACGACACACTTCGTAAACCTCTTCGTCGGTCGCGGTGTCGCGTGCGTATCGTACGTTCTCCATGATCGAGGTGTTGAAGAACGTAGGTGCCTGCGGAACCACGCTTACGGTGTCGCGAAGTGAACTCAATGTGACGTGTCGGATGTTCTGCTTGGCGATGGTAATGCTACCGGATGTGACGTCGTGTAGGCGTAGAAGGAGTTTTAGAATCGACGATTTGCCGGCCCCGGTTTGGCCTACGAGAGCGACGGTTTGACTCGGCGACGCAGTGAACGATACGTCGCGGAGCGCGTAGCGGCTGGAATCATACTTGAAGGACACGTCTTCAAATCGGACTTCGCCATCCTGCACCTCGAGCGGGTAAGCTTCTGGTGCGTCCGTGACTGTTGGCTGGGTTTGCAGAAGGTGAAGAACTCGTTCGGCGTCAACAAAGTCACGCACCAACCACCGGACATGTTCTGTCAAGAACTTCAGCGGGTAGATGATGGAATCCCAGTATGTGAGAAAGAAGACAAAGTCTCCAGGGGATGCCGTGCCTGCAGCGATGCGCTGGAGGATGAGGTAAGCCAGGGCGAAGAAGGTAGTCGGTACTAGCAGCTCAACAACAGCCTTGATCAGCGCTTCTCGTACTTCGAAACGTGTCCTTGCCCTCATGTGGTCGCCGACAGCACTGGAAAGCACAGTGGCCTCTCTCTTGAATTGGTTGAAGTACGCCACAGTTTGCCAACCTTGTATCGCTTGGTGCATCTTTCGTATCTGGATCCGCTCAGCCTTGGTCACTTTTCTCCGGAGCCCGGTTGTGAATCGCGACGACAAGGCTTCGGCAACCAGGAAGGCGATTGATGCGCCAAGCAGGACCATGCCCACCGCCGGAGTGAACTTCCGGTAGAAGATAGTACAAGCAACGACGACATCGATCAAGGTTGGTAAGATCTCGATGACAACCATCTCGAGGACGTTGCCCAGCGCTTCGCCTTGCTCAACGGCCTTCATGACCTCGGCTGAGTCTTGCGTAGAGTGGAAGTCGATCGACTGCGACATGACGTGACTGAAAGCAGCGTTGGTCAACTGCTTGTACGAGAACTGCTTGACGGGTATCTTTGACAGCTCTTGAACGAAGATCAATCCCGACTCGCTGTTGAGGTGATCCAAAAGAAGGAAGACGAGGAGTTCTCGGATAGGTATCGATCCGTGCGTGACTTTGTCCGCAATGACGCCAAGGACGTAGGGGATGGCGACTTGAAGGACACGCTCCATCGCAATCGTGATGAGACAGATAAGTAGACATATCTGCACTTTGACGTCTCGTTTGGGTATGACGTAAGGCAGGAAGATGGTAAAGTCTTTCAGGTAGCCAAGCCAGCCTCCGGTTTGGCGCAACCGCTCGGCACGAGTCTCCTTCACGTCTTCGTCCTCGTCTTCGTCGCTATCATCATCGCTGTCCTCGTCGTCGATCTTCAGGCAGTCTTCCCCCAGTCGCGGAGGAAATGCTGCCTCGAGCAGTGGGTCGGTATCCTTGGAGCCCTGGCCAGGCGACCTCCAGAATTGGAGTGGCATCGTTCGGAGTCGAGAGGGCGTTGTGTGACTCAATGTGCGATCACCGACCGCCTCTTGTATATTTACCTACGAGGGCCATGATGGCGGCGAGATATGAGTGACGATGACTCACGCCAGCCTCTCGTCCATTGTGTCTGGATGCGACGCGCATAGAACGGCTTCGCGTAGACCAATCCAATCGTTGGTGTCGTTTGTCGGTAGTATTGTCAAGCGCTGCGCACAAGGAAAGTGCGCCCTTTCAATCGCGCGACCTTTGGGGGCGCACAGCCACGCCGCCGGTTCTCATGGTGGCTTTAGGGCACCTCTGACGCGATTAGCTTGTGACTCAGGCCGTGGCGCAAGCACAGTCTGTGAAATGGTGTTCTTCGAGAAACGCGAATCAACGTCAGAAGCGGACCGACTGCGAGCTGCCGGACATCGCAAAGCCCGGTGCCGCGGCGAAATGGCGTATAGAAAAGGGCGCCGCAAGTGGCTAGCCCGCTCGCCTGCTGTGGTCCAGTCTGCCGCGGCCGGACCCTCCGGTCCGCGTGCAGTTGCGAAAGCTCCACAACGTTATCCTCCCACACAACCTCGCATTCTCCACGTGCATCGTGCAGCGCAATCCTTACGCCTCCAACGCGCACGGCAAATCTGTCCTCGAAGAAAGCTCTGGCTTTAAATTTAGTTAGCAGCTCGAATACAACTGCGACCGGCGCGATAGCTAATAATACTAGCCTCTAGGCAAGCGACAACGCGCCGCGCTTAGAGCTTAACAAAGTTAACGCCTAGACGCTTACGCGCGTCTACAATAGCATTAATAGCGTTATTTTAGCCTTAGCCTAACTATATTAGATTTATTAGTACTTTATAAATTATGCCTAATTTTATAGACTCTATTTAGTAAAAAGATATTAAAAAACGCCTAGCTTTAAAGTTATTCTAGAACTACTAAAAAATTTTAAAATTTTAATATATTTAGTGTATATTACTATTAGCACTAAGACTTCTATATAAACTAATAATATATTACTTTTAAAGCCTTACTAAGAAAGAAAACTTTATATTAAGTAACGCCTATATTACTAATAAAGATAACTACTCTATTATAGCTTAGTTTTTAAGAGTAACTATAATAATAAAATACTAATATAGCTACTATCTATTTAATAGTATTATTATACTAGAAGTAAGCTTTAAACGCTTTATTCTTTTTAGTTTATTTATTATTACTCTAGCTAAGAATTTTAATAAACGCTTTACGCTAGTATATAATAGCTACTTTTATCTCTATAGGTAAAGCTATTTATAGCCTAATCTTATATATAAAGTTATAAGTATAGATAGTATAGATAATTAATAAATTACTTTAGATAGAAAGAGTAACACTAGTAATATAATAACTATTCTATTACTTTTTTTAGAGTAGGTATAGCTTATAAAAGAACTTTTATATATTACTAGTAAGTTACTTAAAGGCTTAGCTATAATAAAAAACTATAAAAAGTTTTAGTCTACTTATTATAAGCCTTTATAGTAGTAGTATAATAATCTTAATAGTATTAATAGTGTTAGTAGTTTTAGAATATAATATAGAATAGGTAAAATAAACTTTAAAAGCTCTAATAATAGCCTTCTATTAGAGTTAACTCCGTTGCGTGCAAGCTGACGTTGCGTGCAAGCCGACGCCGCGTGCAAGCCGACGCCGCGTGCAAGCCGACGCTGCGT
>JAGKPX010000110.1:0-33531 GCA_022609215.1 Alternaria triticina
ATGTTGAACCCGACAGCCGTGCCAATCCCAACTTCTGAAGAGACGAAGAGGGTGAGCCAGAAAGCTAGCATGGAGGTGGTAAAGTCGACGAGTGAGGTATACTAAAGATAGATTAGCTAAATATAGATTAATCTAAAACGTAGTTGAGAGCCTTATGCAACGCAAGGATTTCTTCCTCCCGAGATCTTTCCCAACGAATTCACCTAATTACCATGCCGTTCGTTCTCGTTCTTTCTCCCCATCCACATCAATACTAAATAGTTTCCCCAGTCGTTGGCATCATAGTACTCCTTCGACGCGTCTATTGGCTGCAACTCGGCAATTACAATCCGGCTAACTACGGCGTGCGCGTCCACACACACACTCCCGCCCGGCTCTGTCGAGGCCAAAACCAAAAACCAATAGCACCCTACAAAGCTAGGTCATGCGGCTCTGCACCTACCCTTTCGACCTAAACTAGGGCTGGCGGCGGACTGACAGCCCTGGAGTGTCAATGCTCACGTACCAGCCTTGTCCTCAAACAGCAGTCCGCTTGCATGACGCGCAGCAGAACGACGATGAGCGGCGGCCTGTGGCGGGACAAAGCGTTTTCTTGGCGGCTGAGGCGCGCGGACGAGTCAGAACACCAGCACTACTAATACTAATACCAGCACTACTTCCCTGGCACGTGGCATGATAAGCTGTGACCCTGGCGTTTCGCCCGGTGAGTGGCAATACATCGGCATGTGAAGGTTGGTACGTAGCGGGATGTTGTACTCCGTAACCTTGGCATAGGGGTACCTCGTGGTCGTTCGTGTGCAAGGGAACCCATTGTACGAATGCGGTGGCGTATCCCTCGGTACGTTGGTAGCGCAATGTTGGTGGTAGGAACCAAACGGCGCGCTACACCGATCAGGCGACGGGCCCGGCTGGTAGTTATGGTAGCCAGATTAGCGATGTTTGGACGCGGGCTTGAGAGGGTGCATGTCCGATGGATGAGCGTCATCACGATGTGGTTCGGAGATGAACGCTGAGGGTGAAGGGGAAACCAAGTGGTTGATCGTGTTGTAGGCTTGAACTTCCGACAAGCGTGCAGTCGGATGGTCGAGCGTCATCACGAAATTGTCCAGAAATGAACGATGAGGTTGACGGAGGAACCAGATAGTAGTGTGTGAAGTATGTAGAGTGTGGTATTACGGGACCCTTCAAGATGTGCTTGTCGGGATAGCCGTCATGTCTATCAACTATCTCCGAAAATGAAAACGCCTGGAGAACTCAATGAGGTCCTATTTTGGATAACTTTTTGTGTACTCTGCGATAGAGGAGAACGCCGTTTCGAAGTAAAAAGAGAAAAGAGAGACCCAAGTCTATCAAGCTCAGGGGGATATTCCGCGTAGAAAAAGAAAAAGACGATTTCAAAGCAAAGATAGCCAACTCATAACACCTCTGTAATGCACATCGAATTCGTCGTTACCAAGCGCTGCTGTGTATACCGCCCGCCGGTTCTCAAAAGGAAGATGTACAATCTCGAGAGGATGTACAAGGAAGCGAAATACGTGGGCGGAGCCAAAAGAGTCTCTTTTATCCAAGTAATCAGGCCTGGCTGGTTGGTTTGGTAGACAAATCCTCCAATCCAAATGTAACGCCAGGTAGATGCAAGAACAAGAGACGGGACGAGTCATGACTTTTCGTGTTGTTGCTGAACAACATCAGCCGATAAAGAAACAAAATGTCTATGGCGAAGCTGCAAGCGTCGTCGCGGGATATCGAAGATCGGGGTATTGGGAGAAGAGTAGAAGGTTGGGAGGCGCATTGAGAGCGATCCGAAGAAGTAGAGTTCTAGAACATGGAGGGGTCGATGCCCATTCCAGCACCAGCGACATTCGCGTTCTGAAGATTTTGCAGATTTGAAGTAAGACCAAGCTTCTGCATCGCCAACTCGGGGTTGCAGTGGGGCGCGTGGGAGCGGTGGTACTTGAGACCGTTGAGGTTCTTGTATCGCTTGCCGCAGACTTCGCAGCGGTATGGCTTCTCCTTCTCCATGCCGACAGTTCCCGGGTAGGGAATGGATGTGAGAGGGTCGACAATCGAAAAGGTACCGTCGTCGTTCTCCTTGAGCTGCTGGTTCTGGTGACCGTGCTGCTTGTGGTACTTGAGACCGTTCTGGTTCTTGTATGCCTTCTCGCAGCCAATGACTGGGCATCGGAATGGCTTGACTTCCTCGGGGAAGGGGAATTGGGGTATGCTCGCGCCGTTGATGAGCTGCTGCTCCCGTAATCTCCTGGCCATCTCGCTCTGGTCGTTTCCGCTGAGCTGGTAGTTCTTGAGCGCAGCTTGCAGCTGAGCCTGGTTCAGACCGCCGCCCTGCTTGCTGAAGAGACGCTTGCCGGGCTGGTCGATTGTGCCGTTGTTGTCGAATGCGCCCATGCCAAAGTTGCCGTTGCCGTTGGCGAAGTTCATGCCCATGTTCATGTTCATGTCCATGCCCATCATGGGGTTGAAACCGCCAAAGTCCATGTCGAGCTCAGCCGGAGTGCCCGGGTGTGAGGATTCGGGCGATGTCAGGTTGTGGTTTTGCATTGGCATGGTGCCCATTGTGGGGGTGTTGACCGACGAGACGGTGGGGTTGTTCTGGAGGTTGAACTGCTGCGAGGCAGACGGGGTAGTGGGGGTCGATGTGCGCATGCCCTGGTGATTTTGCATGTTGTTGGCGAGGTTGACGTTGACGTTGAGCTGGGGCTGCTGGTTCTGGTTCTGGTTGAACTGGTTCTGGACGGGGAACTGCTGCATGTTCTGCTGCTCCTCGATGGGCCCGAGGTTGTCAAAGTTGATGTCGTCCATGTCCATGTCGTCCAGCGTGTCCATGTCCTGCACAGTCGACAAGTTGGAGCGGCTGACGGAGCCGATGCGCTGGCGGGGCGCGCCTATTGAGCCGGAGCGCGACTGGAAGCCATTCTGTGTGTTGAAGGCCGGGTCGCCCTGTGTCTGGCTCGGTGCAATGGAGCTGGTCGGGGCACCGGATGTGGCTGTGAAGCCGTTCTGTGGCTGCTGCTGCTGCTGTGGGCGGGCGGCCGGTGCGTTGGCGTGCGTCTCCTCGAAGTGCTGCAGGAGGTCGTGCAGGGAGGCGAGGGTGAGGCCGCAGCATGTGAAGTCCTTCATAAAGGCGGCTTCCATCTTGGGCAGGTAGGACGACGAGTGGAAGGAGGGCGAGTTCTGCACAAAGGGCGCGGGAGAGGTACCCATCATGATGCTGGTGCCAATGTTAATTTGGGCTGTTACCACTGGGGATAAGTGGATACTTACTCGTCGCGGATCCAGGACCCGACCGAGTGGCCGCCCCAGCTCATGCCACCTGCGAAGCTACCCATGTTGGTGCTCTCGCGGCGCCCACGGTCCTTCATGGTGATGGGGCGGGCGCCGCTGTTGCCGTAGAAAGAAGAGCCGAGCATGCTGATGGAGGGGTGGCGCTCGCCAATGCTCGGGCGGCCATTGTTGAACTCAAAGTTGTTCGGGTTGAGCAGACCCGGTGTGGTGGCCATATCAGGTTGGGCCTCGGCCTGGCGCAGGGCCGACGTCAGGTTGGACGTCTGGTTCTGGGGTGAGTTGGAGCCATAGCGCGGGGGCGTCTGGATGTCGATGGGCGAGGCGGTGGCCATGTCTGCGAAGCCGCTGTGGACTTGCGGCTCCTCAGGGAAGAGAGGGAAGCTGCAGTCGCCCGCGTCTTCAAATAGCACGTCCTCGTCGGGCTGGCGGCGGGCCACAAGCTCCGTGGGCTTGCGGTGCCAGAGGTGGTGGAGGGCGGCGCTCGGGTCCTTGTTCCCACGCCCAAACTGCGGCGATGCGGGCTGCTCGACAGGCGTGGAGATGGGCGTGCTCGCTGCGGTGGATTCGCGCGGCGAGTGGGAGAGAGGTGGCGGGTGCTCGTAGGAATCCAGCTTCACGGTGGGCGAGGTGAAGGGTAGAGAGAGCAGTGGGGACGAGTGCTAGTGGAACGGCGACTCGTTAGGCGCAGTTTCAGATGACTGTGCGGGTGTGTGGCGTCGTCGGCAGTAGTCGTTAATGAAAGAACACCGAATAATAATGGTGTTCAGATATGTTTGAGGTGTAACTGAATAGTCGATATGCTCAGTATTATGCCAGTGAATTTACGTGGAATAGCCGTGCCGGGGCGCGGTAGATTATATGCGCAAGTGGGAGCGGTGACGACGAGGGTTAGTATGGGCAGAGCGGCCGACCTCGAGGATCCCTGCAATGTGGGTGGATACGGCCAATTGCGGGCTGGCGCTACTGTGCTCTGTATGCGTCGCTCCTGCCAAAAATGCAACTCTGACGAAGGGCGATCTCGGATTATGCGATGCGAGTGACGGGCGATGTGCGGGATACAGATGGAGCGATGCAACGGCTGCCCGTTAACATATACTGGCTTTATGACCCGTGGACTCTCGGCCTGGCCAGCGCCGGCTTCGTGATGGAAATACGGCACTGCCGGCCGAGGCAACTCTGGGAGAGAAGCGCGCACGGCCACATGGTTTCTGGTACGCGCCCCTACTAGAGCCGGAGCATGGAGACGACTCCAAGCGTCTGCGTCTGCGAGCACTCACGCCGCCGTCCAGTGCAGGCTTCCCTGGCCCAGCGCAGTAGCATCGCCAACAACTTCTTCTAGAAGCCATCGTGCGTGGCGCCCTGGCCAACTGGAAAGTACCGTCGGTCGCCCTTGCCCGTGGCGCAGGCAACACCACCATAGCCTTCGCCGTGAACCATCCTATACCCGAGTCTGCTCCGGGCCAGCTCTTGGCTCTTCACTCTCACTACCCTACCTAGCAGTGAATGATCTCTTCGTGCGAACCGCCGCTGACGCCCATGCACTCACCATCACTTGCAGTCTGCCCTGCAATTCCACCTGCTCCGCACACTAATATGACTAACATGGCTCTGCTCCGCTGGCTGCTCGCTGCGACTCAAAGGGTCCTGGTCTGCATCGCGCCCAACATGCTTCATCCCTACCCGCCTGCCTAGCCACACCAGCCCGCTCACGAGCATCCCCAGCCATGGACATCGTCGTTTCGAACCGTCACTATGTTGCTCGGCCAGGTCGGCAGAATGCATCGTCTTGGCCGGACTGCCCTCGGCTGTTTGACTCTCTTGGGCTCTCTTACACACGCACTCAACTAACCGCCGCCGCTGCCATTAGCCTGCGCTACATGCGGTACGTACTCGCTGTTGGGACGACTACATGCCTTTGCCTATTGATGCTCTATATGCAGTATCGTCTACTCTCAAACTCAAAGTTACTGCACCTCTAGCACCTAGCGCTGTGATCACTAACCACCGCGACAATACTCGGCAGGTCTTGCGTTGCTTTTTACCCCATGGTCTTCCTGTCTGGGGTAACGAGTCTGTCGCTTACCCGCCTGCATCTCGGACTGCCTGACTGCCTGACTGCTATAGCTGAAGCTACCGACGACCCGAAATGTCGTGCTCGTCCACCAACCACGACACGATAGCACACACCAAACCCCCACGGCCGCCTCACAAGCCTCATTTCCAACTCCTAACTTCCGTCAGTTGCGTATTCGAAACATGCAGCCTGTCCCGTGACGGGCACCGAGCACCGGAGTCTTCTCATACCGCAACTATGTCTGCCCTACCCAAGGCCAGCCATCCTTGCAAACGTCACGCCCGGCTCGCTTCACGTCGTTTGCGCTCGTTTCATTGGACCCTGCAGCAGCTCATTCTCCCACGTCGTGCTCAATGAGGGATCCCGCCCTACACCAGTCCCAATTTCATCCCACTTGCTGTGTCACTCCAGACACCTCATCACCGCCCCAGCGAAACACGTACGAAAGACGTCGTCCCGTGGATTACGACGTCTTCGAAATATCACCGACGGTACGCGCCTGCACTCGTCATGCTTATGCTGACTGGCCTCCTCGGCGAGGGCGGAATCCGTTGGGGCGCGGCTCTCCCGCTGTCGCTTGTGAATAACACCACCGCCAAGCGCCATTGGCGGAAGGCACAACCGGTGCAACTTCCGACTTGCGAGCCAGACACACGGCTGGGTGGCGACGTCACTCACTCTGCCCATCCATCGCCATACGGCCCCAGCCCTGAGATGCACCTCGTCTCAGCTCTCGTTGCCAGCCACCAATCCAGCGTTCTTCCGCCACGCACGGTACCGTCAGCTGAATCGTCGCTCCCGACCCGAGACGAGCGCATCTTGGTACAACTCTTGCAGTAAGTGTGGCGAGCGAGGCATCGTCAGATTCACGATGCCCCAAGATCGCATCAGGACTCCAGCCCCAATCCTGGCTAGCAGCCTTCACCGCCAACTGCCGCCGTGACGTACCCGGTATAACAACGTCTGCTATCCGGTAGCGCACGACAGTGCATCATCTCCTAGGCTGCTTGCAGATGTATTGCATCTTCCGATCTTATCAATGTCCAACTGCACCATGGCCCTTTTCCGCCGGTTCACAGTACCATGGGAAGACACTCTGGGGTAACGGCTACACCTCCAGACAAGAACACTGTCATGCCAATTGCGGGGTAAAAAGTAACTCTGGTATCCAAGTACGCCGACGTAGACTGACCCGAACATCAAGCGAACGTTCTGTACCAACATCTGTGACGACTCCAGCACGCAGGCATGAAGCCAGCGCATGGCACACGCAAACGCCCCAAACGCTCCCGGAATCGGATCCATCAGTGTCCAACGTTGCGACACTACGTGGTTAGAAACGGCCCTTCATCATGTTCACAATATGCGCGTCATTGCTTTTGGCGTCAGGCACGCCTACCCCAGGGGACGAATCGCAGACCACAACAACCCGTGCTACTATCCTCTAACGTCAGTAGTCTAATTCACCTCGCTTAAAGGCTCAGCTCTCGCTGTCACGTTGTCGACAATGCAACACCAAGCAACACGGATAATGACTTATCCCATTCGGTAGTCGCAATTTTCATGAAATTGTCCGAAACATGATCGCTTGTGGCGCCTCACACGATGTCTCGAACCCACACTGCACTGTCTAATACGTTGTATCCGCCATCTCCACACCTCCACCTGCAGCGCCATGCATGATTTCAAGCTTCAACGCTAGAACCTCTAGCGCGGGCTCGGTCCTTTCTTGGGTCACGTTATCGGGCCGCTACCATACACGCAGAGCACATTCGGCAACTGCCAGAGATCAAATGTTGACTTGAACAGATGTGCAGCATGGATTGACATCGGAATACCGATTCTAGATTCTCCGACTATGCCATCGAAGGATTCCGGCCCTGGACAGCTGAGACGTTGTGATGCTGTCGCTCGGTCAAATGCATCATCTTCGGCCCTACATCCATGGGCAACACGAGCGCACGATCAGCCTTGTGACGTCAACCTCGACAGGATGAATCGTTCCTCTAGGCAGCTGAACCTAACGCTGGCGAACTGCTCCGCGAACGATGTTGTTAGAGGCGATGGGATCGAGCATGGCCGACCTTATCTACCTGATCGGCAACATGCTAGTAATAGCTTCCTCCCGCACTTCGGGATAACTACATCCAGTGTGTTGATATGCGAGCCCGCGCGTCACTGTCGCGCATGTGTGCGGCGTGGCATATGTCATCCCGCCAAACCCTGGCTTTTGTGACGAAAGATGCAGCACTCATCAGTCGATGCCCCCTCGGAACCGCAATCACATTCCAAAGGGACTGACCTTCCGAAAAGGTGTTGTATGGGAATTTGAACTTGACGATCGTTCAGGCGTAATGTGGCAGGTCCGGCTCGCTTTACCCGGTGGGATACACGTTGGAGGTGAATCATTTGTATTGGATGATCGTCGATATCGTCAGGCTTTGTGAGTAATGCTGTGTACATGACTTCTTTCGCTCACCCTGATGGTCACGGACTTCTCTTGACATCAGAAGACACGTGTGCTCATTACAACACCCGATTACCTCTTGCCCTTCGATCCATCAACAACGACAAACCGAGATGCTTATCTGTGTGGAACGACCATACGCGCAAGAGACCCATCACGACCGAAGTACTGCCTGCGAACGATGTCGTAACAGCGATGACAGTGTGCCATATGGCCATGTCTTCGTTTCAGTATAGGGGTATCTTCTCAGTATTGGTCGGCAACATGTCGCCTATCGGAGCTTCAAAATGCGGCCGACATCTTTCAGCCTCATTCTCTATCATGGACGACCCTCGAAAACATTGCTACAACTCGCCTCTTCAACATCTCATCACCACACAGCGTCGTTGAGTCCTCGTTGCCGGTGCCCAACATGAGCAAGACTGGACAAGACACTTTAAGGCGAATCGCATTCGACCACAAACACACGTGTAGGTTTATGTCACATATCCGCGAAGGCGTTAAACTTGAAATTCTACAATAGCTTGAGTTCAGACATGATCTGTTACTCTTCAACGCATGGCTCCACGGTAGTAATGTAGTGAGCATCGAAAAAACTCTTTCCAAACTCTATCAACGAATACAGCACTACCTCGCTCGGCTCAACGATCCGGATCAAAGTCCTCAATCTCGTCACGTGGCTTCCTCCTCCCTTTCCCCTTCTTCTTAGCTCCATCAGCCTGCACCACCGTCTTCTCAGCAGCAGCAGCGTCCGCCCTCCCAGCCATCCTCTCCAAAACAGCCTTCCTCGCATCCGCCTTCTCCTCCCTCTCTTTCTTCAACCAATCAAACACACCCTCCACATCCGTAAACTGCATGAACCCACCCTCTCTCCACGCATCACCGTGTATCTTCTTCCCCGTCTCATTATCCATCTCAGCAGTCTTTTGCGAACTAAGCGCCCGTCCCCAACGACAATACACCAAGCCCTGTGTAAGCACTCTTACGCGTACACCCATATCCTTCCACTCTCTCCTCTCATAAACAGGATTGCTAGCGGTAGACGAACCAACCTCCCAGCCACCTCGTCGATACGCAGTCACCCCATTGAAACACAAGATTTGCGTCAACGCCGTATCACCCCTCGCACGCTTCTTCTCAGCCTCACTCAGCTTATCCCGCCGCTTCTGCTCGTCCTCGTCTACGTCTTCGTACTTATTCCGCAAATTTCGTTGGCGCATAGAAGGGTCGTTCCAACACTCCATAACCGAGCTATCGTAGTTATCTTCTTTGAAGAGCGGGACGTGGTGGTATGCTGTGTGTGGATCGAGGTGCATGTAAAGGGATAGCATGCCGGCGGAGACGGTGAGGCGGTGGAGGTCGGTGAAGATGGAGCTGAGTGAAGGAGGAGGGATGGGGGGTGGTGTGGAGGCGGGGTGGGAAGGTGGAGGTGGGTGGACTAGGGAGAGGAGGGGCGAGAGATGTGTCCATAGTGCTCCGATGATGGTGTTGACGTGGGCGTTGAAGTTGTAAGGGAGGGATGTGGGTGTGGGGAGGTGGGACAGGATGGTGGATGCGTAGCGAGCATTCCTGTCAAATCCTGTGTTCACGTCAGTTCAATCCCTTCATCCTCTTCACTTCACCCAAACTTACCATCCGCATCCTTCATCTCCCTCTGCACCTTGCTCACAGCTCTAACACCCTCCTCCGTCCCACCGAAGAATGCATGCTGCAACACCTGCTCACTTAACACATTCCCTATCATCGCACAAACCAATGCACGCATCTTCTCTTTGTTGACGAAAAGATCGTGCCACCCCCATACCCCACTCGGCCCGCCACTCGCCACACAGTTAATTAGTTTCGTTGTCTCTGGTGTTAGGGTCTTGAACCACTCTTTCTGTATCATGATATCCCCGTTTTTGTCTTTAGTCGTGTGTGCGGGGTCGGCGCCCGAAGGGAAATTCTTCTCAGCAAAGTCTTCGATAGAGGACATAAGACTCCACAGCCCATCCCTTATCTCGGCGTCGCGGAACGCGTACAGTGGTTCTGAGGGTAGTTCTGTGCGGATACGGCGCGGTGAAGCGTGGAGTTCGCGGGCGCGTAGGTTGGGTTGCTCGGACCATTTCTGCGAGGGGGGTTTTGCGTGCCAGTTTGGTGGGTAGGTGAAGGCTGGGGGATGGGTGGGAGTGATGGAGAGGGGTGAGGTCATGGTGAGGGATGAGGTCATGGTGCGTGGTGGTTGTGGTTGTGGTTGTGGCTGCGGTATGGGTGTGGGTTTGCCAGATGAAGGTGAAGGTAAAAGTCCGGTTGGTGTAGGCCGTGTAGTAGTAGTACTTAATCCAACAGCCCCAGTTCGCGGTCTGGGTTGTTTGCTAAAAGGTGTGTGTTTGAGTCTGTCTACTTCGATCTCGCCAGTACTAGTCACGTCTAGTCTGACCGACGAAGTGGTGGGTGAGAATGATAGTTGTAGGTCGTCGTCGCTGCTGGACCAATCTATTTCATCGAGGATCTCATCTTCTTCATTCTCGGTCTCGCTGCCTGTGCATATCGATGGTGACGGTGATATCGCTACATGCGTGCTTGTGCCAGCCAGCGCTCTCTCTGCCTCGCCGTGTGTCTCTGTCCTACCAGTCCTACTACCCGTCCCAGGCGCTTCCAGAGCAGTGTACAAATCGCGCGAAAGTTTGCGCACAGATTTCGGAGTCGCATACGGCCGGGCTTCGTCATTGCCATCCTCATCCTCGTCTCCAATGTCAACTCCAGCTTCAGTTTCAGCTTCGTCTTGTAATTGGTGCGCTGCCGCTTCCTCTTCATCCAGCTCATCCCCATCCATCTCATCCCCATCCATCTCATACCCATCATCTCCACTCACCGTCACCGTCCCCGCACCAGCATAAACAGCATTCTGGTATTCCTCCGGATCATACGCGTCTCTCTTCCTCTTCCCGCCCGAGCGCGAAGAAGGTGTTTCGGATACATTGCGCTTCTTCGCAGGTGGATGTTTGGCAGGCGAGCTGAAGAGGTTGTGGAGGAAGGACATCGCGCGCGATGGTGGGTGCGTTGGTGAGATCAAGATCAATCGATGCGCGCTGTATGCTTAGTATGGTAGATCAGCCTTCCGGAGGGGTCAGTCGCATGAATGCGATGTCTTGCGTCAGCGGATCTTGTATGCTCATCGCGGTCGCTTTGTCTTTGTTGGTGTGCGGCCGCATGCGGCAGTTCGTGGGAGCGTACAGCCGGATGGAGGTCTTGCGATTGTTTTTGCGTGGGAGGAACAAAGACACCAAGAGGATTTTTCGCGGTATCTTTGCGGTGCAGCGGGACAATGGGTGTCTTTGACGTGGTGATTGCCTATTGTGTTGCGACGTTAGAGTGCGATGCAGTGAGGGTAGATGCATGCGTCGCATCAGTCTGGCAAATTCATCGAGCTATGAGGTTAGCAGAAGAAACGCACGACGGAACCACGAACATCGTGGAAGGAAGAACCACTATCATTACCTCTGTAAACCCGCTATGCTAGATACGCCTGGCTCGATAAGTAAAGGTAGAGCGATGATGCAAGGAAACGCTAGACAACAACAATAGACAAAGAAACTTGAATTGAGTTTATGACTTGGGCGGTGGTGTAAAGTTCTTGTAGAAACAAGAACATAACGTGCTCTCAATCTGTGGCTTGAGCCTGACGTCGTCGCCTGACGAGCTCGTGCAAGCTGGTACTCCTTGTCCACCTGCTACGCTTTGTTCGATCTTTACGGCTAGGTCAAGTTAGTTGTTGTACGTGAGATGAGAGCTGCCAGTGGTGCTTACCATATGGCCACGCCTTGTTTGGGACCTTTCCAACTGCGATTGTGTCGTCTGGGTACGTTTGCTGCATCTTGGTGTATAAGATACCCTGCATGTTTGTCGCACCGTAGTCGCACTCGAAGTCGCCTCTCTTTCCTCCAAGGCTTCCAGTCATGTTCACAGTCTTGGACCGCGTGATCTGGAACCGGTATCGCTCCGTGTCCTTTCCGGAGTCCAAAAGCTCGAGGTCTTCGTTCTGGAACGTCAGGTCGAATGTGTCGTCCTGCTTGCCCGAAGAAATCTTGTAAGACCCTGTGGAACCGCTGATGTCCCAATTGAGAATAGTGAGAGCTTTCTGTTGGTCATCGTAGTAGTTCGTGTTCGGCGGGCATGTCCAAGTGTCTGGGTCTGAGGTGCAGTCTGTTGTGACGGTATCGAGGAAGAGGACGAGGGACCAGCTTCCGACGGGAAAGTTCGAGGGGACAGCGGAGGGTGTGGAGGTGGTGACTGCAGATGGGGGATCGTCGTCGGTCGTGGAGGGAGAGTTGGAGTCGGGGTTGGAGGCGGGCTTGCTGTCGGTGCCTGCTGGTGTCGTTGAGCCGCCTGTGTTCGCTGCGGGTGCGCTACTGTGTAATTGTCAGCCCATGTCCCCACAATGTTAGCATGAAGTTGGCCTACCTCTTCGAGTCCTTCTTCAGTCCCATCGCGAGTCCAACGCCCAATGCCACGATCAGCGCGATGATCAGGGCGGCGACCACGGCAAGCTTCTTCCATCCCCAGGCAGCACATCCTCTCTGTCTCCGTTGCCGTACGTGTCCAAACTTCTCCTCGTCCCGGTCACTCCACACGCTGACACTGAGATTGCTCCCATTGTGCATGTCCTCGCTGCTTTCCCTTGGCGTGAGCAGCCTGCCACCCGTCAAGACCGATTGGATGAAGCCGGGCTTCTTCTCGACCCTGTGGTGTTGTACTGGTCCGACATGTTGATGCGACGGGTCGTTGCAGAATGTGCTTTCGGTGGTGACGCTGATTTCGGCTGCCTTGGATGAAGCCGACTTGCCTCGTTTGGCGTCGAGGATTACGGAGAGACGCTGGCCAGCCGGCGTCGAGATGCGCTTTGCCGGCCGGTCGTCACCGATCTCGTAGTGTGCCTTTGCGCGCTTGGAGCGATAGAAGTTCATTGGATCGGATGCTGGAGGGCTATATTGCTTGTGACTCGCGGTGTATGGTGTTCTGTGTGTCAAAAGAAAGCGTCCAAGTTCTCCTGACTGCAATGGCTATCGCTCTGCGGGTGGCTTGCCGCTATATCGCGCGCTATAGCCTGGGAGCGTAGGGATGCCGATGACGAAGACGATGGGGTAGGGAGGTGAGAAGAAGATAACAGGAGCTTCCCTCCACGGCTGTCAGGCGCGACGCACCCGCCTGAGCCATGACGGCTCTCGAAAGCTTGTACGGACTGAATCTTGTTGACATGATCCTACTCAGGCCTCGAGCGCATGGGGCCTGCACTCTATCACGCGCTAGCGACCGTTATAGTATCGAAGTAAACTGCAACGGGCTAGGGAGTCACCCCATTCTCCTGACCATCACTCATGGAGCTGGTTCTCGGTGGAGCCGCACGGTGCTGCGTCGGGAACGGGTGCGCCATGCATGGGCAGATCATAAGAGCTTCGCGGGAGCTCTTATGCAGCGACAGGATGATGGCGTGCTTGACATCTGGGGTTGAGGAGGTATTCCACGGGCCTGAGGCATTCTCAATGCTCTGACAACGTCGCAAGGCGCTGTCGCACGAGTGAAGTTTGTTTGCAGTCTCGTCGGTAGTGTCGTTTCGGCGGCGGTGTTTGTTTTGCTGAGTGATTAGGGGGCGCACGTCGCTAAATTCGGAGCCTGTTCCTGCATTCGGCCCAGGGATCCGGGTCCGAGGGATTTTGCCGCCAAGCCTCGAGCGTCACCTCAGTCGACTTTCACGTGCTTGCGTGTGTACACCGTGGCGATTACAAGTGGCGATACTCAGCGCGCTGAAGATACCTGGGTAGGCGGTATCACAAGACTGCCCTATGATGTCTGATGAGGAGCGACGCTAGGTGTCGAACGCGCTTTCCTCACGCGCTCGCTCTCACCGCGCGCTTCACCGACGCGTCACAAACGCGACTGCCTCAATCATGCTCTCGCCTACCGTGACGTTTGCACACCTGCGCGCACTTCACTCGAAAAATCCTTCACCGTTGAGTATCCTGCACGTCTATTTCAGCGCCAGCGTGCGACAGCTGCTTAATTCTCGAAGCCACTACTCAAGCTGTCCAGCAGTCTCACAAGCCTCACTTGCAAGATGTCTCCTCGGGTAACAGTGCAACTCGTCCCAGGATGCTCTGATGGCGACCCATTGCACGTCCCTCCACCAGGTATACACACCCAGGTAGACCCGCCTACTCTTTACCTAGAGAAGATCGGCCAGGCCTGGATGGAGCATCGAGGCGAGGCCCGACCGGGAGTCAGCTATATCCTCGAAGCTTTGCCAGCAGGCTATACTATGTGGGAGCGTCCGCGACCATCAAACGCAAAGCACGTCGACAAATATCTATATGGCCATCCTAGAAAGAAGGCTTTCGACTCACCCAACCGCTACTTCCCTCACTTCGAGCATCTCATGAGCAACAATGGCAACAGCATAGGCTGCCCATGCACTCTATGCAGTGGCACTGCAGGCATACTACCAAAGACCTCAGCGAACAGTTCTCAGGTGCGAAGCTCTAGCGCGGCGTCTTCGCGAAAGTCATCAAATTCGTCTGCTCCTATACAAAGCCGGCCTTCGAGTTCTCATAGCGCCAAACAGCTGCCGGCCCAACAGCTGCCAGTCGCACCGTTGCCCAGCCTTTCGTCACAACACAAAGGCCGACCGAAGAAGATCACTCCAGGTCTGGATACGACCAACGTCGACAGCGAAGGTACACCGGACGTGTACAGGAACCTCATCGACAAGCTTCGTCGACACCGAGATGTAGACGAACCCATCCTCGAGCCACTGAGCCCCGACTGGCGCGCGGAACAAGAACATCTTCCAGATTTCCTCAACGATATAAAGACACAAGACCAATGGGTTCCGCGAATTGGAGACATTGTTCTGTACATACGCAACATGCCTGATACGGTTGAATTGGTTCGAGACAACGCCACCGGAGAGGTAAGTTCTGATTGTACGAAGTGCATGTGAGACATATACTGACTTCGTACCTCTACCTCTGCAGCTGAAGTTGTACGATGAGAGGCGCAAGCAGCATCTCGGTGCTCCGCAATGGGCGGCAGGTCTGGTCACTGAGCCGGCTACTGGTACCACCGTCGCCGAGCTCGTCGCCCCTACTGAAGAGCGCAATGTCTCCAGCATAGGCGTACGCGTCGAACCGGTTCCGAATCCAAACGAGTTAGACAAGTCACTCTCCAAGAGACACAAGTACGTCTTGTTGCAACAGACAAGCCCTTTCATGATGTGGAGGGACCTCTTGCGCCGTATTCCCCAGGAAGAGTGGCATGACACTGTTAAGAATGCCCTCGCTCTTATGTCGACACTCTCGCTCATGGGTAAATATCGCTTCCGGGGATCGTGGCCGAACGCGAGCATATATTGTTATGGCATTTACGTTGGTGCTGAGATGCTCGCGGTCGGTGACACAGTGCGACTCCTTCCCAACAAGCAGTCTGGTCAATCTGGCTGTACGGACGTCATGAGCATCAAATCGATTCGATTGAAGTGGACCAATCTGGATAAGGCCTCTGACAATGACTACGACGAGGGACGGCCGTACAACTCTGAGATCTGGATATACGGGTCCGCATATACGAGCGACGTGTCACGCTCGAACAAGCTGTGGGTCACCGAGCAAAACGTCGAGGCTCCACGAGTTGCGAACGACTACGCAGACTGGTACCCATTGCATCCTGCCGACAAAGAGCTGGCAATACCTTACTCACGCGTCCTCGGTCGTCTGCATGAACGCGACGCCATGGCGTACTTCCTCAAGTCCGATGATGGCAACGCTCCAGGACTCGATGTCGGCCGACAAGCTGCGGTGGAAGCGCGCGCCTTCGCACGAAAGCACGATAACCGTATAGCTCAGGAGTCCGATGCGACATGGTACTGGGGAGATGATCGGGCTGACGCTCTGAACCTCCGCACCATCAACGGTCTCGACGTATCGCGCTACGACCTCGACCGCGATGTCAAAGATCTCCGCCGCAAGTACCGGCAACTCGATGGTATCGCGAAGCCTACAGTCCAAGATGTACTTGGCGACAAGGGATTGCGGAGCTTCATGGCACCGGCTTTGCCACTCCGCACAAGCGGTACAAAGCCACCAAGCGAAAGCGGAAGCTCGAACATGGCAAGTGAAAGCCACGCATCCCGAAAGCGCACGCATATCGTCGACCTAGATGAAGAGGATGATACCGCAGAGGACGAACTTGACGAAGAGATACGAGAGCGCACCAAGGTCGTGCAAGATGATCGCCAAGGACCGATGAAGAAGAAGGCGAAGGTGATGGTTGTTATCGATTGAAGAGCGACTGAGCGCACATAAACCCACAGGCATGGTCCGGTATGAGCGATAGGGTACGAAGTTAACACATGGCATATGCCCTTTATGGTGAGAGAAATTATGACACAGCAGATTCGGATATGATGGCGGAGACGATAGCCGAACTTTCTTTTCACGACGGCGGGAGGATCACTGTTGATACCCTTTACTACGATATGATCGAGTAACTACTGTACCAGATTTCCACGACATTACGGCAGATGCCAACACTGGCCTATTAGCAGCCACAATGACAACAGGCAATAAATATCCTTGCGTACCTTTGACTTGGTGATGTACTCACGAAGCAACGCAAAGCGCATACCTAACCCCAGTCAAAGGCACTTGCTATCATTTGTTGCGCTTCGGCGCGAACGAAGGCAGCGGGCAGGGTTGAGGCGTGGTAACCAACAGGTGGTACAGGTGAATTTGACCACCCTGTGGTCCCCGCCCTTATCTTCAAAAGAGTCATGAATATGATTCACAAAAGTGACTCATGTGAGCTTTAAAACCCGAGGATAGTGTGCTACAGTATCTTCATTACACGACATGGACGACATCAAAATCTTCGATGTGGCTAGTGAATGTGACAGGCTCTTTCGAGAGACTTTCCCCGAGAACAAGCTGCCTCCGGATGCCCAGATGCCATTATACCGCGCCCTTGCCCATTGCCGGTCACGATTCGAAATGTGGGCTGGCTACACGAATGCATTGGAAGACGGTGAGGATTCTTTGGACAAACAACTTGAGTTCAGTCCTGCAGATGACTTGCAGATTGTGGTCAGTATGCTGGAACTAATAAAGCTTGCCCTAGAACAAGGTAAGATACTCTATTGCATGACTAATCCAGTTGTGACTGACATAGAAAGACCTGATATCTGGCTGTAACGCGCATGGGAGGAGTGCAACGCGATCCGAAAAACTTCAGGCTGCGAAGTACGTCGTCCTGCGAGCGATCCCCCCATCGCTGACACTAACCTGTCTGACAGCCATCCATGAGGCTATGGATAGGCTGGAACGGGCGGCAGACACAAAAGTAAGGGACAAAGATGGCTTCGACAGAGTTGCGGCTGCGATCGTCAAAGGCGCACACCCTGATCTGCCTGAGACACTAGTCCAACAACTAGGCTCATCTATCGCACGCAGGCGTGCTCGCCTGCTTCGTGAGAGGAAGCATCAGCAAGACCTTGACCTCCAAAGACAGGGTGATGATGCACAGGCTGTGGCGGCCGAGGACACCCAAAGTGTTGCGCAAGCACAAGATCAGATGGTGGCTGCTCTGGACAAGTTGTCTGTAACCGAGCATCCAGTCTTGGAGCCAAAGAAGCTATCGTCTGATGCTTCAACCCAGCAGAAGGTCGGGTCTGGCACCACTACAGCATCCTCAGCAGCCCTGTCATATCCATATCCTTACCCGGAACCTCCAACGCCATTAGAAGGTGTCGATCACGTCCGGTGCGATTGGTGCTCTAAACAAATTAGAGCTGGGGATCCTCAGCGTAGAGGATGGTGGGAGTATGTTGTCCATGAAGGCATCGCGTATTGTCTGGATGCAAGCTTACGATAAGTAGATCGCACTTCGACCAAGACCTACAGCCCTACACATGCATCTCCGAAGGATGTCAGAAGCCACCATTATACTTCGCTAGCATGTACAGATGGCAGGAACACATGAAAGAGATGCACACCGCCTATTGGACTGAGAATATCCACAGATCCAAGGTTTGGTACTGTGACCTGCATCTGGATGAGGAAGAACATACAACGCTCGCGACATTCTAGGGTGAAGAATCTCTGCGCCAGCATCTGAAGGATGACCATAGAGATCTTTCGTCGTTGGAGATCGATACCAAAGTCCGACGGAACACTAAGCGCTTATTTCGATCGCAGGATGTTTGCTTGTTCTGCGGCTTCGACGCCGGCGGCAAAGTAGATACGGACAACGAATGTGGAGCAGAAATGGAGTCGAACACCAGGTATGCTAGACTTAGAGCGCGGAAGGCTAGAGATTTGGCCAGGCTGGTACTCTGGAACCACATTGCCCAGCATCTCAAGAGTCTGGCTTTCATATCGCTGAGATGGTGCGAAGATGCGAAGGTCGATGCCGAGGGGAGTGTCAAGTCGAATGCTGCGCAGAGGGGAGGGTCTAGTGAAGATGAGGAAGCGGTATCGGTGGCGGGGTAGTGAGCCCGGTCGTACGAGGCTGATCAGTCAGCCTTTGATATAGTACTACATGAACACTGAGTGTCGATGCCCGCTTGAATATTAATTGCGAGAGTCAAAGGAAAGGAAGACTGCGGCTGACAGACAATTAGGCCGATACGTACGATAGCGCGATTAGTGAACATCCTGTTCCGAGGTTCCGAGGAACGCGTTGCGCGTCTCCCCCGCATCGAAGCTAATCATGCAACCAGCACCAGCCTACAAGCTATGCACAACAAGCTTTCTATAGTAGATAACTTGATACCTATGTCCACGACAAGATGTGAGGACGAGTGACCCAACATTGCACCAGACAAGCCTTGTTCAGCTCCAACACCACCACAATGTCCAAAAACAC
Organism: Alternaria triticina; assembly: GCA_022609215.1. NCBI lineage: Eukaryota > Fungi > Ascomycota > Dothideomycetes > Pleosporales > Pleosporaceae > Alternaria > Alternaria triticina. Next base: position 18,738 of record JAGKPX010000110.1, read on the forward strand.
CACCAAGAAACCCGTCATCGCCGTCGTAGGCGCAGGCCCAGGCATCGGCGAAGCAGTAGCCCACCGCTTCGCATCCGAAGGCTTCGTCGTCGCCCTCCTTGCGCGAACAGAAGAAGCGCTACAAACCATGGCCGCGAACATCAACAGCGACGTTGGCACCGGCACAGCACACTACTACATCACAGACCTGCGCGTCGAAGACACAGTAACGTCGTCCTTCAAACGCATCCGCGAAGAGCTAGGCCCCGTTAACGTTCTTGTTTACAACGCTGGCGCGCGTCGCGTGAACGGGCGTTCACTCATCGACACGACGTCGGAGGAATTCGAGAACTTCACCAAGATCAATCTTTTCGGCGCGTTTTGGGCGAGCAAGCTGGTTATCCCGGATATGCTTGCCGCGGGCAAAGGTACCATTCTTTTCACCAGCGCGACAGGCGCGTTGCGCGGTATGCCAGGCCTGGCGTCGTTTTCACCGGGAAAGTTTGGACTGCGCTCGTTGTGTCAGGTGATTACGCGCGAGTATCAGGCGAAGGGGATACATGCTGTTAACATTATCGTGGATGGGCCGGTTGATGGAAAGTTGATTGGGGGTGTGATGAAGAGGCAGTGGGAGCGGACTGGGCAGACGGACAAGGCGGCGGACGTGGAAAGTCATCTTGTTCAACCGCGGGATTTGGCGCAAACGTACTGGTTCTTGCATACGCAGCCGAGAAGTACGTGGACGCAGGAGTTGGATGTTAGGGCTATGAAGGAGACGCTGTTTACGAAGCTGTAGTTGAATGGCAAACTGTATCAGCATCTATCGATGTGGTCTGGCATAAACAACTGATGTAGTATAAGGATGTATTGCAATGTGACACCTTCAAGGCCTACAAGCGAGCTTTCATAGCCTTCTCCGCTTCTTCCGCTTTAGCCTGTTCGGCGAGTACTCTTCGCAGTATCTTGCCCGCATTGCTCTTTGGTATCGCTTCCACGAAGCGGATACCACCCCTCAACTTCTTGTGCGGCGACACACGTTCGTCGAACCATGAACGTAGCTCTTCCTCCAACTTCTCATCGCCCTTGTACCCCGCTGCCACAACGATGTACGCTCTCGGTAACTCCGTTACCTTCGACTCATCGTACACGCCAATCACGGCTACATCAGCGACCGCCGGGTGGCCAATCAAGAGAGCTTCGAGTTGCGCCGGCGCGACCTGGAAGCCATTATACTTGATGAGTTCCTTGACGCGGTCGGTGATGTACAGGTTCCCATGCTCATCAAATTTAGCGACATCGCCTGTGTGATACCACCCTTCAGCATCGAAACCAGCGGCCGTAGCTTGAGCATTGTTGTAGTACCCTTTGAAGATATTCGGTCCTTTCAGACACAGCTCACCCTCTTCGCCTATCCCCATTTCCTTTCCGTCACTCACGACCTTGGCTGACATGCTAGGCAACAAGCATCCGGATGTGCCCAACGCCGTGGTCCAGGTTTCAATGCGTTGCACGCTCACGGCGGGTGCGGCTTCAGACATGCCGTAGACTTGGAGTATCTGAGCGCCGAGGCGCTTGTGTATCGCGGTAATGACATCGACGGGTATTGGGGCGGCAGAGGAATGCAGGTCGCGCAGGGACGTGAGGTTGTACTGGTCCACAATGGGGACCTTTGCCAGAGCGAGTGCGACAGGCGGAACGATGTAAGCGATGGTGACTTTCTCTTTGTCTACCGTCTCGCAGAACCTCTTAAGGTCAAATCCTGACATGATGTGATTGGTCACGCCGTAGAAGATGGTGTTTAGCAGTAGTGTAGCAATCCCTGCATTTATTAGCGCATGTTTGATTGTGAATTCGTCGAGCTTACCGTAGATGTGATACATGGGTAGGAAGCCAATGCCCGTGTCTGTTTTCCAGTTGGTGTTGTAGCCATTTGCCGTCGTAGCCTGAATACTGTTTGCCACGACGTTCTCGTGGGTCAGCATGACACCCTTTGGCTCGCCAGTGGTTCCAGAAGAGTACACCAGGTATGCCAGATCTTCTTTGGGGTCGATTTTGACTCGGACCATGCTGACTGACGCGCTCTTCAGAGAAGAGAAATGCCGAACGGATCCCGATGTCTTGCCATCTCCGACCAGAAGTATTCGATCCAGAGGAAGGCCGACTTTCGATGCTGCCTTACAAGCCACGTCCAGACATGCTGCATTCGTCAATAGTCCCTTGGCTTTCGAAGATGTCAACTGAGACACCAGCTCATCGACGGTGTACATATAGTTTAGAGGACACACGACACCTCCAGCAAGTAAAACGCCGAATGTAGCAGGCGCGACATCAATATCATTCGGCGTCATGATTACCAAAACATCGCCTTTGCGCCACTGCCACTGCTCCTGGAGGCATCTTCCGAACTGCTCCGCGCTGGACCGGAGCAGAGCATATGTGAGCTTTCGACCGCTGGCAGCGTCTACGAAGAGCACTGCTATCGTGTTAGATGGCGCTCGATAGACATATGTCAAGACATACCATGATCATCCGGGTACTCGCGATCCGGTCGCTCGAGAAAATATGTCCATACATCGACGGCGGGTCTGGTAATGGGCGGGTATGACGACTCAATCGGCATTGTTAGCAGTATATTATTAGCAGTATAGCAGAAATAACTGGTTATGCCGCAGCGTTCAGCTAAATATGGATGTTATATCTCCCATCGACGTGATCGTCATTGAAGTAGCGCATTCAAACATTAGGGTTTGGTACTTCAATGGCTACGTCCGTAACATGGACGCGAGAGCGGCGATCGCGTGTGATTAGTCGTGGGTATCCATGCAGACATGTCAGACCTCGGGGGAAACCATTCACATGGGCCCGACACTCAAGGCATGGTCAGAAATCCCCCCGCCCGTGTTTGTTGGCAGTTGAGAACTCCTAGAGCATAATACGACGCGATAGCTGTCATCCCGAGCCAAGAACCTCATGCGCCGGCTCGGTTGAGCTCACACAGGAGGGATCGCGAGATCGGTTGGGAGGCCATCGATAACCTTGGCGGTGGAAATGCCGGATTTTATGATTAGTTGGAAACGCTTAGAGCAGTGTGTCGTGATGATGAGGGTAATCAACATTGATTGAGGGTCGGGATCGGAAGCACCTGAAAAAGCGCGCCAACTGAAAGCAGACTAGGCCGGCATCACGTGATTCCGGCAGATCCCCGCGGATTCCGTCTCGCGCAAGCAACACGAGTAAACATCACGTTCTTTTAACGCATCAAGGTTATCACATAAGGCATCGGGAATCGTGAATGACTTCCTTTTGTTTCTTCCCTCATTCATGATTCACCGCTATGGCGTCTAGCAGGCCGACGCGCGCGTGGTCTCCGACGCGTCAAGCTCCGCAATCGGTCAGCAGCCACGCCAGAAAGACACCGAAACACCACACCCAACTCTTCGGCTTTCCCATGTCGACCCCATGCTGGTCTTCCTTGAAGGCCTGCCCTTCTCCAGCCATGTATTCATTCCTCTCTTGCCATGTTTTTCTCACTCTTGATCGGTGCCTCCTCGCTGGCAGCCGCAGCCTCTAGCATGCGCGGATCTTCTTCGCCGGTCCGCCCTCGTCGACTTCTGCGATCATGGTATCCCTGCGCTTAGTCGAAGCTCCATCGTTATCATCTGCTACGAACAAGTCGCCCTTGTGGTCAGAGGCACTTGTTGCACCGTCGACGTCTTCCGTGGTCGATGCATCGCCTTCTTCATCGTCCGGTGTGTTTCTGGCAATGGCTCTCAGAGCTCGGACAAGTGGTGCAAGCCCTGCTTTACTCTTGACATTGTCGTTTTCGAACGTCCTGTACTCTGTCGCACGGTCGCAGTACAAAAGAATGAACCTCAAGAGTGCTTTGATCATGAGAGAAAAAGGAGTGATGATACCGCTCTCGGCGAGCTTCCCGAAGACGTTGTCGCCTTTGATGACTTTCGCATTCCTGACATACCCGTTGCGGACAGAGTCGTCGCTCGTGGTGTAGTAGAGTCCGATTTCCCTTCTTCGGATCTTGTGTTCTCGTTCTGTCCTATAGTAGGCCTGTTGTGTCCAGGTGAACTCGGAATAGTCCGGAATGAATTGTCGCTCCCGCTCATCTAGCCATAGCATGTCGCCAACCTTTCTGGACTTCTTTGTTACTGCGTAGCCAACCTTAACGGCATATTTCCCGCGATGGTGCTCTCGGATCTCAAACGCATCGGGACCAGGAAAACTGGCTAGCTCGTCAGGGCAAACTTCCCGGAGTTTTTCGAGCAACTGTTCCTTCGTGTAGACTTCTGATCCGTCTATCACATCAAACGGCTCGTGCACGAGATGATTGTACTTGGACATCGTGTGGAAGCTGGATAGGTAGACCAAACGCGGTTTTTTGTAGTGTCGATTGCGAAGCCTGGGTAGGATATGAAGTGTTGAGTGTTGTGGATAATGGAGGAGAAAGGTGTCGATAGCTCAAATACCTCGGAAGTAGCGAAGGAAAAGGTGAGTCGCAGTAAAGACGCGATCGAGGCGCCCTGGCTCGGCAAGCTACCATATTTACCAGAGGGTTAGTGAACTGCCTTCACCTCGACAGCCTAATGGTATTTCCAGCAAGAGAGCTGCAATCATTACGTCGCGCAGACGTTGTCGTTTATCCCAACTACGGCTTCGCAACTTTCCGTATAGCCTCCTCAACAGAGCTACCAACCGCCTCCCAGTGCTCGCCGAGCCAAGTCAGATATAAGTCAAGGTCCGTGTGGTGCAGTCCAGGCACCTCATGCAACAACTTTCGAACAAAGTCACGAAGGTCGCCACCTTCACTACTACCGAACAACGCTGCGTGCGCAGCCTGGTACATCGCAGACTTGGACGTATACTTGCCGTCACCGTCTACTCCCGTGGCCTCGACTATTGCGTCGGCGTAGATCTCGCGGTACATTTGTAGCGACAAAGGAGAGTGCGGCGCATCGAGAACTTCGTACCCTGGCATCCAGTCCAACGTCAAGAATTTTGGAAGGGAACAATAGCCAAGGCAGCGTGGGGCGGTAGAAGCGCGCTCCCAGTCGATGATACCGGTCACTTCGCCGGTGTCGGGGTCGCAGAACACGTTCTGGAGGTTGAGGTCGTCGTGGCGGAGAACGAAGGTCTCTTTGCTATCGCCAGGCTTAATCGATTTCGCGAAAGCATCGCTTCGGAACAATGCATCTAGGACTCCATGGATGACGCCGGGCCTTCCTTTATGTACCTCGCACGGCCAGGCCTCAAGCAGACCATCCGTGTAAAGCTCCAGGCTTGAGTCGTGCACTGGCTTCTCAGTAAGAGCCTTTTCAGTGGCCAGATCTTCGGCGGTCAAATCTGGGTCGATATTCCACTCCCAAAGCGAACCAATAGCAGGCGTTCCGTTTGCGTCAACAGTGTCAAAGTCCAACGCGCCAATCTTGTCGAACTCAAGATGACGCAGCTCGGCCATGGCTTGGGCCAGTGAACGAAGTATGCGCTCACGCTTTGACGCCAGGTCCTTGGAAGGAAAGTCGACTGTGTCCCGATCCCAGTCTTTATGAATGGGGTGAGCGTCGTGCCAGACTTCGGAGGCGGATCTGCCTGTGCAGGCCTTCATCAAGATGTAAGGCGCACCTAACGTATTATCCAGCGTGTCGTCGTAGGCCACAACCTCAGGAACGGGACATTTGGTACGCTCGCCAATGAACTTGATAGTGCCAAACTCCGAACGCATCATGTATGCATCTTGCTTCTGCCAGCGAGCGGCAGTACCGACGCAAGGAATCTTGACCGCATATTCACCGTCGTTAGAACTATTGATAACCTGGTATATCCGAACGAGGTTGTAGCCACCCTCAAATTCGCCGCGGAAAAGGTAGTCATCTGCGCAGTACTCGGCGGAGGGGTTGAGATGGTGCCAAAGGGTTTTCTGGAAGCTCGAATGGTCGAGCGCACGGAGTGGCTCCCAGTCCGCGCGATCAAGCGCTTCGCCATCAGAGCATGCGCTTGTTAGAGAAGACGTTATCGAGCCGTCCGACTTGGGTGTAGATGATTTGTAGTCTTCAACCTCCTCGTCAGAGTTCGTACCGCTTGGCGAAACAGCCTTTTCGCGCTGGATGACGGTGACGACTGCGGATTCAACGACACTCGTGGAGTGGTCATTGTCGCAGGTACGCTCAACTACTTTGAGCCCACTTTCCTCACGATCCGTGGCGTTTCCACGCGAAGGCAACCGCCGAGATAGCTCGGGCGGTGTTTCCATGATGGTGCAAATACCAGAGATCACGTTGAGGCTTGGTAGCAAACCTGCAGTCTCTTGTGAAGCAACGACTTCGTGCGACACATCTGCCTGCTCTAGATTTCTGTTCTTGCGCTGGCGGGCGAAGCGAGCTCGGAACTTCTCGTAGGCGATGGATAGTACTGTGGGTAGGTTGGCATCTTGCTTACTGGGACGATCGCGATTTTGAAGATCGTTTGCAATGTTCGGTGCAGGCGGTGTCTTGCGAAGCCTGCTCTGGGAATTTTCCTGAGGGTGCTTGGAGCTGGAGCTGAAGTCCAGACCAGGAAACAAAGACGTGAGGCTGAAATGCATGTTGACACGGATATTTGGAGGTCGTTATCGGCTGGTGTGGGCGTGGTGTTCGGTCGATTGGCAGTCAAACTACCCGTAGCAAGGTAGTGTTTCGGGGTGGAGAGAATTTATAAGGCTCGAAGAAGAGAGTACCAGCGCCAAAGTGGAGCCCGAGCTTGTCTAGCCCCGTGAAATGCGCGGCATAGTGAATGATGTACATGTTGACAGATGGAAACGAATGACCACGTAGCAAACGCTATGCAAGTATCCTATCTAAGCGAAAGGTTACAATGGTGACTCTTCCTCGCATATACAATCTCTACTATGAGCTTCCTTTTAATGCCCAGTGAATTCACGCAGCGATGTCGAGCCAGTTACCTATGCTACCAGAGTCTCCACACTTCAAAGCGGATACTAGCACAGATCATAACCGCGCATGGAATCAGGTCAGCGCAATGAATCGCTGCACTACAAGGCAGCAGTGTGATACGAATTTGCATCGGGGCTGCAAGGCCTCGATCTCTATACACTCTAGTCATACTCACTACCACCCGATATACACAAGCATACAGTTCCCCAACTTCAGTTACCCCATACATTAGCCAAGATGGTAAAACTCGCAGGAGGATGGATAGATCTTAACGAGAGATACGGAGAAATGTTCAAAGGCGACTTCAACCCCAACATCTGCAACAAGGACACCCTTAAAGTCTTGGGCCTAACACACCATTGTAAAGACTGCAAGGTTAGTACACCTTCAATCACACTCATGATACCCCTTGCATAACGAGGTCAACTTCACTGACCCGCTTACAGGCGCCTCCAACAAAGAAATGTTTCTGGCAATTGCATTTCGGTCTGTATAGCAACGCCCGTCGCTCGAGTCGAGACTGATGAGACTGAAAGCGTTCTGCGACGAGTGCGGCGAGCGCTTCACTGTCTGGTCCAGAGGGTGCGGAAAACATCCTTATAGCCACGGCTACAACATCGTTTTTAAGGCTGTACGCGATGACTGGCCGGCCTCGGAGATAGAGCGTCTATTGGCGACAAGTGGTACTGTTCAGGTCGAGGACATCGCGGACCTACTCGACAACGGTGCCTCCTCCCCTGGTCCAGATCCCGAGGACGACGATGCTGCTGAGCTCGCTGGAATAGTCGCAAACGGCGATATCAGTACGAACAGCGAAGCCTTCGAAAGCCCGGCCTCTCCACAAACGACCCCAGTGCCTGAAGCCAACCCTAGCGTACAAATTGAAGGAAGTGTCGCGTCGCTTCCCCCTGTCCCCACAGGCAAGACTTTCAGGACGTCGCAATGGCTTCTCACTGGGCTCAAGGGTAAAGACGCCAAAGGCATGAGACAAGCGCGTGCGGCGACCGGAAGAAAGATACGTCGGGACACAGAAGCTGCTGCGCAGGCCGAGATAGCTGCGGATGAACGCGTGGAGGAAGCTCAAAGAGCTAAGAGAGCGGCTGAAGTAATTAAGGAAGCAGAGCAAGAGAAGGCGAGGAAGGGCAAGACTGGACATAAGCGGAAGTAGGCCAACCTGGGCCACGAGTGGTTTCACCGCTCGACCTTTGACACGCGCGTGCATGGGACACTTGGGAGTTATAGAAGAACGCGGATCAAGAAAATGAATGGATTGTGCACATAGTCAGCACCAGCTGCAGTGCTTCTGACTTAATCCACCGACTACACTTGGAGAGAATAACGGCGCGACATACAATGAACAACATCGCATTCAAAACTCAGCGTCCACCACCCGTAAGATTGCTAATCTGCGTTATGCTCATGATATTGCCAGGTCCAAATCCAGTACCACCTCACTCCATCGAGCGCAGCACCTTGTGCATCCCAATGCCACTCGCCCCTTTCGGACCTGCCCCATACCCGAACCCAGCTACCATCCTCAACTGCAGGGCGCATGCCGGAGGCGTCGATGGGGAGCCTGTAGATATCTTTCTCGGGACGGTCGTGGAGTTGGTTCCAGTCTTTTGATCGCGTGAAGGGTTCGGTACGTGCTTCTCGAGGGTCGTGAGGCGGGCCACAGCGTAGTTGGTGCTGTATTTGGTATTGGGTGGGACACCGGACTAGGCATTGGCGTGGGCTTGCAGGGCGCAGACCTTCTCGTGGTACTTCCAGTCGTTCTGTTGGCACTCGCGGCTGCAGTATGGTGTCGTCTTGCATTTATTACAACTCTGAACAGGCCCAGATTTGTTGCAAACGGCACACTTGGACGGCATGTCGATCGTGGTGCTGATCCCTTTGGATCGGAACGGTTTTGGAACGGATAGGTGGACGAAGATGGCAACGAGTACCCAGACAAGCGCGAATTATATCAGAAAGTATGCAGCACGTTGGCAGGCTGTGAATATATACGGAAAGATGCAGAACACCATCCGTGGGGACGACGTCCACAATTTAACCGCGAAGATTAGCGCTGAGCCTAATAGCCCTGAGGCACGCTAGGTAAGAAACGAAAGCGGGCGCGAAGGTTTCATCTCGCCGCTCCACGTTCGGGTCGCCCCATTTCCACTTCATGAAAAAGAGAGAGCCTGCATACTCGAACACTGAGGTCAGTACGGGCTGAGATGGATGCAGCGGTAGTACCTAGGTAGTTCGGGCCGCGAGTTCATGTGCTCTGATACTCACACAGTGCTAAGTAGGCGTGCCTTAGCTCTCCTTAACAGGAAGAAGCTCGCAGCATCCTAATCTTCCTAATTTGTCGTTCTCAACAAGGAGTACTCAGCGCTTAATAGGAGCCTTAGCACTGTATGCATAAGCAAATGAACGATTCGAGGTGTGGTCCGTGCGTAATGAGCAGCCCCGAAGCGCCCATCGTCGGCGTTAACACATGCGCCTTTTCATAATCCGTGCAGGCGCTCTTAACCCATTACGACGAGTTTTCGCGTTCCGTGATCATCATCTCGATGCGTCGTATTTGTGACATGCCTTCATTGCGTATCGAAGGATGTGCGGGGATAGACGATGGGAGGCCGGATGCGGGGAAGCTACACGCGTCTGCCTCCCCACTTACGACGTAGCTCACGATCGATAACGAACAATTACAAGAGCGCGACGACTGGATGTGTGTACTTTTGGGGGACGCCTGAGAGCTCATCATTTCATATAAATGGACGTTCTTTTCTACCTAGATGTAGTGGGAGCTTGAGATTACATTCTACCATCGCACAATACACGTCACCTCCAGCAACAACATCATGCAAAACCCATCCATAGTATTGTATGGACCGAAGAACGCAAGGATCGAAGATATCGCAGTACCAGAGGTAGTTGATCCCCACGATGTGATCGTTCGCATTAATTATGTGGGAGTTTGCGGAAGCGACGTAAGAACCACCCTTCCATCATGCCACCCCTTTTCAACAAACTAACCAACCACCCAGGTCCATTTCTGGCACTACGGCGGCATCGGCAAAATGATAAACCCCACCACCGGCATCGTAATGGGCCACGAAGCCTCCGGCATAATCCACTCCGTCGGCCCATCTGTCAAAAGCGTCAAACCGGGAGATCGCGTAGCTATCGAACCAGGCATACCATGTCGTATTTGCAAAGCGTGTAAATCTGGTGTGTACAACATGTGTCGCGATATCCGGTTTGCTGCGGCGCCAGGACCGCCTGATACGCAAGGTACGCTATCGAAGTACTTCCGCAGCGCGGAGGACTTTGTGTATAAGATTCCTGATAAGATGGGGTTGGATGAGGCGGTGCTTGTTGAGCCGCTCGCGGTCGCTGTGCATGCGGTCAAACTGGGTGATGTGAAGCCTGGCGAAACGGTTGTCGTGACGGGGAGTGGGACGATCGGATTGTTTTGCGCGGCAGTTGCGCGTCAATTCGGTGCGCATCGCATCATCATTGTCGATATCCTGGAAAAGAAGCTAGAGTTTGCGGCAAGCTACTTGGAGTGCGAGACATTCCGCTCGTCGACCGACGCAACTCCAGAGGACAACGCCGAAGCGCTACTCAAGAAGTTCGACCTCGTCGAGTATGGCATCGACACGACTGGCGGTCTTGTCGATACAGTCATCGAAGCTTCCGGTGCGACAACGAGTATCGATATGGGCATCAACCTTGTGCGCCCAGGTGGCAAGTATGTTCAGACCGGGCTTGGGAAGCCGAAGATCGAGTTCCCAATTGTAGCTATGGGCCAGAAAGAACTCATGGTAAGGGGGTGCTTTAGATATGGTGCCGGAGATTACGAGCTTGCGGTGGGTTTCTTGGAGAACGGATTGATTGACGTGAAGCCGTTGATCAGCTCGGTGACGCCATTTGAGAAGGCGACTGAGGCGTGGGAAAAGACGTCGAGGGGGGAGGGTATCAAGAATTTGGTTCGAGGGGTGGAGGGCTGATGGTTAATATGGCTCAAGAGAAAGGAACCTTCTCAACCCATCTGCAACACGACTTTAACAACCAAGCGTCTCTCCTTGCTTCGTCGAGCGTGCGTTGTCCATCCTCCAGACACATCTTGCCCACATCTTCAAATTTCTCCATGTGTGGTACACGCACTCAGTATCACGGTCCAAACAACAGCCCACCTTGCTATTGGGGATATCTGGGCGACGCTCGATTTTCTTAACAAGCCTTCTCAATGTCGTTCCTTCATGTGCAAAGTTCAATGAATCCGCGTGGCTCCATCGAAACCCCAACGGTGGAGCGACCAAGTCTACCAGGTTTGCGTGTCCCTCAATCCAGAATACCGGGCAGGCTTGTCGAGCATTCTTCTTCCAGTGTTTTGGACAGACCTGGTCGAGAATGTCCGTGAGATAGAGGAACATGCTCATCTTAAGTCTCCCATATGTAGCATAGTGGGTATCGTGGTGTACATTGTCGCCTCTAGTGTGCCGAAGCTCGACAGCAACACAGATCTCGTCTACCTCAGTACCGTCATGAGTAGTTCCCTTCAGATTGAGCAACCCGTTCATGTTGATGCGAACATCTGTGGGGTTAGTGGCGCGAGTGAGTGCCACTTGGACTAAGATCGTTGGTAGTGCGGACGTCGAATACAGGCTTTGAGAGGCGATCAGTTCCACCAGATGATTCCGATGCCCGCCTTCGCGGACCCCCACCTCAGCGTCATATCTTCTCACCAAATCCGCGTCGCTGTAGTCACTGACCCTCTCTTTAGCCGTAAGCTCTATGACCACCGGCATGTATCGACTAACAGCTTGAACTAAAGATTCCCGGAGTGTGGCAGGAACATCGAAAACATTCCGATGGAAATTGGGTTTCCTGGCGGAATTTATGGGAAGCCGAAAACGATCTTCCGCGGTGATTGCATAAGCACAGATCATGCCTTGCACATCGTCAGGAAGATCCGTAAGTGAATTGACTGGCCTCGCGGCGGACCATCTGACCACGCCAGACGCTGGGTGGATAGAGAAAGAACGGTGAACACTTCGCGATCCTGTGTAGTACTGGACCTGGCCGTGTTTGCTGAGACGGCGCATCGTGACGGACGAGAGAAGCAGTTCCGAATTCGAAAGGCGTCGAAGATTCAACGTTTCATCTTTGGCAAGAGCCGCGAACGCCTCGTTCAATCGGGCAGTGCCTGCTACGATATCCGCAAGACTCGAGCTGCTGGAATACATGCCTCCGGAACAATTGAATGGGGCCCCAGAGTGAGCGAAGGTAATGCTACAGCGTGGTAGGTCTCCGTTCCAAACTTTCTTTAGTAACGGCAGTAAATTTTGTTTCATGACGACCTTGCCACATCCCCAACTGCAGACAGTCGTGATGTCGATGACTACCTTTTTTACCAACCTCATCTGAGAGCCAAGTGAGGCGAGCCATACCGGCGCATAATTGATCTGGTAGTAGTCATCCCAATCGCTGGCTTGACACCCCCTGATTGCTTCGCGGTCACACCTGGTACCAACTCTGGTAACGACGAAGGTATTGTTGCCGTACAAGATGCCAACCGTTTCGTGATATATCTGGCGACAAGACTTCAGCAAGCCGAGCCCAAGTGAAGCTTCATGCGTGAACTTCTGCGCTTCTTCCCGTCCATGGTCTTGCCTTTTCTGCCAACTTTTCAGTCTGCGCGGAACACGCCTCCACATCCGATAGCGGTCCACCCATTCATCTTCTGAGCTGTCATCGGGGAAAGACTCATTATCTGCACGAATCTCATAAGGCCGTCGGTCGTGGTAGAAGTTGGAGTTATGGATGAGTATTCCAGGTCGTCGTGGCAGCACAAACACGTGTTCGCTGATGGTGTTGCGTACCTCCGCCGGCAGCGTAAGGAAGGACGGCGCGGACGGATCTAGAGGAGCCGAACAGCCTTTTGGAATTTCCATGACAGTGTATGGAAAGATGTGTGCGAAACGGTATTAACGAGGAAAATGGGTGTTGCGAGGCAAGACAGAGCTGATGGCGGTCTGGTGACAAATGGAAGGGGCGGCACAGTATCTGAGCTAGGTTGTTATGGGTTAGCAGGGCAACGCGAAACTCACGCGTGCAAACTTCCAGCGATGGCTCATGATGCTGCTAATGTCATTGATGCTATTCCGTGTCCGTACCTAGCTATCACCGCATTCTCCGCCAGCTCCTGCAGACCATCTCAACACCAGTATCACGACGAGGTTATCGCGCTTCTCCGATGGCGCGTCCAGGCATTCTCCCCGGAGCATGGACCCACTCACAATCCTTCAACGCCTCATCTTCTTTAGCGCATCATCAAGGCTGCCCCATCCGATCTCCACACACCGCCTCAAATCGTCCTAAGCATGTATCAAGCACTCGTCGCGCCTATCTACCGGACATGCAAAGTCCATCAGCTCTGCGCGCCGCCGAATGACATCAGCCACCGAAGCAAGTTTCAACTTCTGGCCTCCCGAAAAGCCAGGGACAGCATTGCTGCTCACGTCGGACTTCCATCTGGTTGCTCTTGTGCAACGAAACTCGTGTGGTTTCTCAATGCATTTGAGGATGGTGCCGAAGCCGTTGATGCGTATGTTGGGTGTATACTGTTGGCGCTCACGAGCATAGATGCTGTCTCGGAGGAGGTCGGTGAAAAAGAGAAAGATGGCTTGTCTCAGTTTGTCTATTGGTACCTCGCGGCATGCTCTCTCGCGTCCCTTGTTGTCTTTTATGATGATCTTGATGGTTGACCACATGTTGGCTTTGAGTATGGACATGCTGCTCAGGAAGCGCACGAGACCTCTCATGTTAATCTTAACATCCTCGAGACCTTTTTCGTCGCTCGATATGAAGTTGAGGTTGATACTTTGGCCGCTCGTGAGCCCAAACTCGCCCCTGGCGATCTGGCTGGTAGTTGTGTTGTTGATGGCCTCCGGCCAGAACAGGGTGTCGAGTGCGCTAAATCTCTCGAAACTTGTCTCGGCTTCCTGACTGGTCATTGAGAGGGTCAACGAATACCCTGGTCGGACGAGAGACTTTACCGAACAGGGAACCAGACTGAGAAGGGTGAGATCAAGTCCGTGTGTAACATGCGCAGTCAGATCCACGACGATGCCTTCGGGCCCAAGTGCTACATATCGAGCGATGATCTGTCGAATCGATCTAGGCAGGTCTGCGCGGGATTTTATCGGGTTCTTTGGGTTCCAGGAGACTTTTGCTCCTTCAGCCATGGTATTGAAGAATCTCGGCCCCGAGCGTTTGTACTTGACGTAGTGCCGTTCAGATCGTCCTACTTGCTCAATCACTACACTCTCCAACGACCGCGAAACATGCCTTAGTCCAAGCATATCTTGTTTCCCGAGAGTATGTAAAAGAGTATTGAGATCTACAGAGATCACTATATGGTCAACTGCATCATGAAGATGCGCAGAAAGCATTCTCCCTGTAGACTCAAAGACTATCTCGCATCTAGCTTCCGGGTGCGCCCACATAACGCGGAGGAGGGGAAGGACATCGAAATCGGCCACCCAACGGCAATGGGATGGACACATGGCATCCGTGTCGATGACCACCTTTCGCAGGAAGCGGTATTGATCTCCAATAGAACTCATCCATTAAGCAGAATAGTTTAGTTAGTTATATCTTTTAATATTGTAGAAAGGTTGTTCCTTTGCGTTTAGCCTATATAAAACACACATAAGACTATATTTACCTAAATATAAATTCTATTACTTAATAGCTACTACTATCTTTAAACTTTTACTTTACTTTTATTTATACTTTTAAGCTATAGCTATAAATAATATTATTAATATATATTTATTATATATTAAGCTAAAATAAAGTACTTTTAAAGTACTTAG
>JAGKPX010000111.1:0-32389 GCA_022609215.1 Alternaria triticina
ATTTATATAATTAAGATTTATATAAGCGCTATATAAGTATAGTAAATTACTATAGTTCTAAAGTAAGTTTATAATTATTTTCTTTTTAGCTTTTTTAATTCTTTACTAACTTAATAATAGCGCTAAAGTATAAATAAAGCTTTTTAATATTATAAAAAGCTTTATTAAGATATTTATACTTATAAAAAGTAAAAAAAAAAAGCTAAAAGTAGTTTTAAAACTCTAGCTAAACTATTAAGTAGAACTTCTAAGTTCTTAAGTAAAAAAAGCTTAAAAAGTACTTTACTTATAACTCTTTATAACTCTAATTAATATAGCGCTTATAGTAAGTTTATAATACTAAGTAAAAGAATAAAAAAAATTAATATAAGTAGTAGCTAAATAGCTCTACTTATAATTTTTACTTAAAGTTATCTACTTATAGCTTTTAATCTATTATTATAATACTTAAAGTATTATTATTAAAGCTTATTTTAGTAGTAGCTACTACTAGCTTTCTAGCTATAAGCTTTTTATTTTAGAAATTAGTAGCTATAAAATTAGTAGCGTAATTAGTATAGTTATTATTAGTTTTAGTAGTATAATTATTAGTTTTAGTAGTATAATAATTATTTTTAGTATTATAATTCTTAGCTATATAATTACTAGTTAGATAGCTTAATATCTAGTATTATAAGTAGTAAGTTCTACTACTATACTTAGTATTAGCTAGCTAAAGCTAAGTATAAGAAAATAATAATATATACTAAGTAGAGCTATAATAACACTATAGTGTATTTATATATATAATATTACTTCTAATAGCAAGAGTATAAAAAGCACTACTTCTATTTAATAATAGACTTAGCTATTAGTATAATTAGTTACTACTATATAATTAGTAGTGCTAGCGTAATTAATACACTTCTTAGTATCTAATTTACGTAATGCTTTCTTTAACTACGTTACTCTTCTTTGTTATTAAATTATCTTCTTATTTATAATACTAACTAAGTTATTAATTAATTATCTTAGGCTATTCTGCTCTATATTATTAACAGCAGCACCTTTGTCTACTTTTAGTAATCTGTCTTTGCGAATAATTCTATTTTAGACTTATATCCGAGCGCTTAACAACAATTATCTTAGTAATTACTAGAGAAGCGTCTTCCGCGCCTATTAATCCCTATCTCCAAGTATCTAGAGTTTAACACTGCCGATTCTTCTGCCTATTGCATACGATAATAAAACATCCTATACTATCGATCGATGCCTCAACTAAGACGAGCGTGATACCGTCTACCAACAGCCGCGACCCTCCTCGCATATCAGCTGCGAGGTCCCCAACAAAGCGGGAAGCATCTCTGCGAACACCTCAGACATTTGAACCGCGTTTTGGGGACCCTGCTTCACATTGCTGCCGACTCACCTATAGCTCCGTTTTTCTCTTGGTGTCTGCGACACAGTGTGAACTCCAGCCTTTCAGCGTCGTCAATACGCCTTAATTAGGTTGGTATACGCAAGATACGGCGTGCGGCAAAGCGTCGCACATAGAAGGTGCGAGCGCGAGCCGCTGGTAGGGGCAGGCCCACGCATGCACTGAAGCGAGAGAGTCCAGCGGACGTGCCAGCAATCGCTTCTCACGTCCATCAGGCCGTAGTCACTCGTCCATTCGAGCAAGAAAGCTCTTTCGTCGTGCCAATCGTTTGGCAACTTCACCATGCGTAGCAATGCCGGCTGACCGCGACGTACACAAGTGACGCATCAGATCAATCCGGAGATATTCAGGAGATATCTTGCACCCATGTTCATTGAAGTCAAAGCGACATGCCTACTTATGGACACATTCGGTCTTGTTCTTGATGCTTTCACGACTATTACTACATCACACATCACCAACTGCTTAGATGGAAGGCAATGCAAGGGATATGTACTTGGGCTGTATTGCTACACTCTTCCTGGAAAAGTTACGTTAGGGGGGTTTGTGAATACATGCTTCGAGTGACGAGAGACTATCTTTATCTCGTCCTAATCCAAGCGTTCACTGAGCTCCCCTTCTTGACCATCGATTCATGCATTAGCAGCGCGGGTAATGACATCGTCGGGGTAGTCATCTTACGCGGAAGACACGTGATGGATGTACTTTAAGCTATTGTCGCCTCTACTCGCGGGCCCACTATGGTTCAGCATTGGCGAACATACCGTATCCGACTCTTCTTCGATCAATGCTTGATCGTGCCATAATCTTCTCAAATAGATCGCGAGACATTGGCGCTTGTTCGACCGAGTAATAAAGTCAACACCGTATAAGCAGCGAAAGCTTTTTCAATTTGCATACGCTTATGTCTCTAGCTGTGCAAGCGAGTATATAAGGGAGATTGCGAAGCTCCAGCGAATCGTTGTGGCGAGCTGGACTTACCGGTGAAGCAGTGTGTTTGTCCGAACGCTTGCATCGCCTCACCGATGACCGCTTCACCGTAGACTTAGATGTCTTTTCTGCACTGATTATTGGAGAAGGCTTAAACGAGAACGGTATTCCGTTTGATAGTTAGCGCGATCATTTGGGCGTAACATCGAGAGAAGCCCCCCATCCCGAGACATTCTACTGATCACCGAGCCTCGGTTCAGACTGTCCGAGTGCAGGGAAGCGACGCGTACGTAACACTTCTGGACGGGCTCAAGCTTGCGGGAGAAGATAGTCAGCAGTTGAAACATCTTATTGATCATCAGCTCACTTTCAGCGCAAGGTGAGCTTCTTAGCCAGTACCTGACTTACTATTCCCGAGCATAGGGACGATCTGGAATGATGGGAGGCATGAAGGAAGACATCTTACCGGTACGGGGATGATCTGGCTGGTACACAGGCACGTTAGCGGTGCGCGAGATTATCCACGCCCATGTCACCACATCTTTTCAGCGTTCAACCCATGGTGTACTGCTATTATTAGTTCCCCTCTAGCGTTTCATTCAAGTACGTAGTGGCATGACATGTGGCACTGCCTTCCACGAGACATGCGTTGTTGTCTCAGATTTGCCTCGCTGCGACGCAAATTCTGGCCTGCATGTTGGTCGAACAACGGTCAGACTTTGTACAGTTATGCTGCATCATTACTATAGTTCTGTCAGATACATTTCCGCTGCGATGAAGACTTCTGTTTCGTTGATGATGCTTGACCTCAGGTTTTAAGCCCTGGAACCTTGTGCGCGTTTGCTCACGTCGTCTTGTCGCTCTGGTACAGGCAAGTCTGATATGACGAGAACAATGGTGCACTATTTTACATAAGCTTTGTGTGAGCTCGGAAGATAGTAGAGACAATTATGGCTAAAATGGTGAGACAGCGACTTCGTACAGGGATAGCATCCTTGCTTCCTATTCAGGTCAACTGCATAACTGTGTTGGTGATAGGACTTTGCTTGCATGAAAGACCCGAAGGCTCTGAGCATTACGACGGCACGCGGCTGACGATCTGGCAAGTCTGACTTGTATCTGGCTAGATGTGCTTTGTGCAGAGGTTGGCACGCTGACCGCGTTTCAGCATCTCGAAGTGTGTTTTGAAAAAGACTGAATGTCATAGCCCGCGCTGGAATCTTTGATCTAATCCTCTACCGAATCTTTGGTGGTGAGATCGAACAACACGTACTCCTTTTGGTCATCTTGCGTTTGATCTGGAAGCACTCACCTTTTGCACACGGCAGCGCAAGCGGGTGTTCTGCTGCGGTAACCTTATCATCACACATATTCGTCACCATGGCACAAGAGCAGCTGAGGAGAATGTATGATTAGAACTACTCAACTTTATGGTGACATTGATGCAAAAGAGCGCGCTGGCACTAGCAAAGACGCTTCCGGTACAAGAGCAATACGACAAGATCGTATGAAATCCTTCTACCTGGGACTGGAAGACTGCATCGTCAAAGCCGTCATCTCGCGCGCATCACCTAGTTCCCTTATCACCAACGTGACAACTTCTCACATATGTTCCACACCCCGAACCAGGTACACCTACTTTTCCTCATCCTCTGCGCCCTTGTAAAGCGCCATGAAGCCCTCTCCAAACGGGGTCCTCTTCTTCGGAACCTTCGTCTTGGTCGGATCTTTCCACTTTGGACTCAAGCCCAGCATCGTCCTCAGCTCGGGTGCTGCGAACTGCAGAGCCGGATCCATATCACGGTTGAAGAGGTGCTTGCGCCATGCATTGTGGAAGTTGAAGATGTGTACAGCGGGATCGCGGGGGATAAGTGAGGAACCCTTCCTGAGGATGGCCGAGCGGTCGGCTTGCTGAGCTCGCAGTTGAGACATGGGGATTGTGGTGACCTTGTCGAACGGGATGATTGGCTTGGTGTTCTTCTTCCTGGGACTTTTGGAGGTAGACGATGGCGGAGGTGGAGGAGATGGAGGCGCCTCGTATTCGTCGTAATGAAATGGCGATAGCGGCCGAGCCGGGGGCAGGCATACTGGAGATTGAGCGACCGTGGGTTGTTGCGCCTGTTTCGCCGTCTTAGAGGGCTTCTTGACACCGGCTTTGTTGCGCTGCGCCGTAGAGAAGATGGGCGTTTCGGTAGCCGTGGGGAGAACGCTCTTCTTGCGCGGCGCCATGGTGAGAGCGGTAGCTCCAATGGAGCGCTTGGGAGACTGAAATTTTTCTCTTTTTATATCTTGTGAGAGCGGTGAGTAGTTCAATCGAGTGTGGGAGCGTCGAGTTTGTTTTGCACGCGTACCTCCGTTTGCTAGTGTCTTGGCGCTGGGTGAGCGTGTTTGTCCATCGGTGGATGAGACAGTCCGACTACTGACATTCCTCATGCTGTGAGACAAAGCCCTTCCACGGCGTGCGCCCGCTGTGGCATATGAACGTGCTCATGGGCCGTAATGGATGGCGTCTGCATGAGATGGACTCACTGGGTTTGTCCGCGGAGACAGTAGATACTGCGGTCAAGTCTTGAAGTTGACAGGCGGTAAGAAGCACTCGAGAGCGCTCCAGTTCCGCACTCGGCATCATGTAGATCGGTAGTGTGACTCAGCACACTGGAGAGACTGCGATGAGCGTGCATGAGGTAGTCATGTTCACTTCACCGACATGATCTGTTGACTAGTGCGGGAGGTGGAGAAGACAGTGCTACCTTGAAGTCTCGGGCGCGCGCATGATGCAACGGACGCGTCGGTAATCAAGAGATAAGCAGCCGCTTTGCAGGTCAACAGGTGTGTGTAAGGTCGTCGAGAATGCTGTCATCGCATGTACATGACTGAACCACGGCTGGATGGCATCCGGCAGCCTGTTGTTCCTGTTGCCCAAGACACATTAACTTGTTGGATAATCAAGATATGAGCTACCGTCCACAGCTAATCACCCCAGGAGTACCGTGTCACGCGGCTCACGATCTTTGTCTCTCACGGAATCAGCAATTCCTGTGCGGCCTTCTGCTGTGCTTCTCATTTCAAAAGACGATTCATTGGATTGGGAGTTCATCCTGCTGGTAACGATGCAGATGACCGAGAGGTACCTGATCGCGTAATCGTGTCAAAGCTATATCGCGACGTGCCTCTAGAGAGTCGACTGAGGCCTGTCGATCCGCGTGTCTGACTTGGAAGCTATGGTTGTGTCCTCAAGCTGATATACTCCTGGGCTGTACGTGCGCTATATATACAGCCGGCGGTTGCTCGATGGCAACTAAGAGTTTCCAGTCTTCCTTTTGATGCTGTATTCAGAGTAAAGTATTCGGTTGTTGTGTCCTGGAAAAAGATGCCTAGCAAGTATGTACTCTTAGCAGTGATTACAACAAAGATGTTCGGTATCTGACTATGACTATACGGCGTTTCCTGCGAATTGCTTGTTGCGGGTGACTGCGGTATGTGATATGACCCTGCATTGCGGGGTCGGCAGGGAGAAGCGCTATTATTCCTAGATTAGTCTAATAGGTCTGAGGTAGCGATGTTTGGAAGAGTAACTGCTAACTGTACCTATCACCTCTGCACTTGGCTAGCTCTACCAGCAATTGCAGCAGCTAGTTTTACGGAGCGGGCTGAGCTAGCCTGCTGAGAGGGAAGTCGGCAAATGCAGCTGCGGGTCCTAGGTACTTCGGCGGCGGCGAAAATGACATGTGCGGTGGCTAGACAAGCCCGTCGCTTAGTGACGGCATTTCAATCTTCCTATACCCGTTTTCGAGAATAGCATCTTGTTGGATTGGAAGCTGAATTGGAAGGAGTTAGATCCTGACGCGTTGTATTATTTGTTTGAGTAGGCTGAGTAGCAGTTACTGAATGGGCGCCACGCCATACACTGTTATAGAGAAAAGAGAAGATGAAGCTTTGTGTAAGTGCGCGCTATTGCGATACGCGCACTGCGACTATGAGACGCATGATTAACGCGTGCAGACTAGGATACTGGATGCAATAACCACATGGTGGAGGAATCATCCGCTCCCTTGCCCCAACGAGGTTCTTGACGTAATGGCATGGACGGTGCCTCCAGTGGCATTTGCCTCAGAATTCGCATCAACGTAATAATCGTGGCTTGGCATTCTTGGGGGAAATGAAAGGCTTCCTGGGAGAGATCAGTACTCTCGTGGGCGGACAGCCATGGTCTCGAAATGGTAGACGGCAGAGGGCAGTGGTGAGGGTGGGGTTGCGTGCGTCACTGGAAGCATGCCGAATGCATGTGTCGCACCGAAGTTTTGCCGGCCCTTCCGGCTTCCAGTGACGTAAGCGACCCTACTACTCTCCGACCGCTATTACTGCATACATCTACTCCAAGGCCCACAAGTTCAGCAACATCTACAAGCACATCTACCACCGCCAAATGCCACGGATGGCGAGTACGACTCGTCAGAACATCCCGGCCATGGCCACCACGCATGACTGGCAGCTCCCCGTTCACGCCACACGGCTCCCAAGCGTGACCCTCTGCCTCGAGCTGAGTATGGAGACTGACAAGATCTATACTTCTCATCAGTTACATAGCATGGGAGGAGATGTGATGGATCAACATGGAGGAAGGCGGGCCAAGTTCCACATCACAGTATCGTGTGGCGGCGGTCCAGACTGCTCTAGGCAAACAGTACCTACTGGCAAGATTATTATGAACCTCTGACATGAGAATCATGCGGAGAGCTTGATCCAAAGCCCCGGCGGCGGTCATCGTCGAACCCATGAAGAGTGGAGTCGTTGGGCAGAGTGGTCTTGTCTAAACACCAGGTTAGTGTCGGTCATCACTTGCGCTTCCTTCCCTCGCCAGGTGATGGTATTCGATTTCTCACTTCTCCCCCTTCGCTTCGTTCGCTATTTGCTGGCCGACGCGCCTGAGGGATCAAATGCGATTACGGAGTGGCACCTCGAGCCTATCAACGAAGTGTCGAGGTAAATGCCAACATACCATGGTTGTGACTCCACGATGATGACCACGCAAGGTCCCATAGCACAAGCGGTTGAGAGGGTTCTTCCCGATTGAAACGAGTAGGCGCATGATCGGTAGGGTCGGTGACCCTAGTGCTAGCCTGGTCTCACAGGTGAGGCGTTGCGGCCACACTGACACCCTTACCTCCAACGACCGCGCAAATTCTGACCTCCACTGCTTAATTCTAGACTTCCCATCATGTCGCATAAGCGAAAGCGGGACTTCACCTCCCCGTCCGTTCCTCGCAAGCTACCTCAGAACCCAAAGGACCTTTCTGACAACCCACCACTTACTCAAGCCTATATGAGACTTCTCCAAGACTCCTTTGGCCTATCAGAGAAGACTGAACCGATACCATCGTCGTCGACGAGCGAGTCCATCAACGCCCACGCTATCAAACGGGCCTACCGTTGTCGCGGTCTTCAGCTGGACTACCTGATGATGAACGCCCACCCGAGCTATCAGCGCATCTGGAGGGTCTCGACGAAGCTGGAGAGTCTCATACCGAGGAGACTCAATTCATCAGCATTCAGGCTAGGGAGCTTCTTAAAGTCATGCGCGTCCGTTATATGTGGGGAAACGAGGTCGAGATGCTACGCCGCTGCTTTCGACACTTAAAATCGCCGAAACCTGAGCCTGGTCTGCGCAAGATCTTCGGCGTCGTTTGCGAAGGCGGCTCGATCCTGCAGTTGGCGCAGATAATTGACCATGACGGCGCCGTCGCGCGCGCGCTCACACTCTGCTAGCTTATTGGACATGTGAGTACCGTGAGAAAAGGACTCTTTCAGCTAGGACTGATGTGTTTCTTGGTTCTATGAGGGTTAGCACCGTCGTAGAACGTCCGCATGAAGAGGGACTTGCCTCTTCTTCATTCAAAATCCATCCGAATCGATACACGGAATAAACTCATTGACTGTTGCATAAGCAGACACATAATATCCTCTAGCCGCGTGCGGCTCAGCCTGCGGAAAAGCGCTCGGCAAGTGCTCGTATTCCTGCTTCAACAGGGGCGGGGTGAAGAGGGTACTGAGTAGGAATCCGATCGGAACCCTAATGTTCTATGGCCCTCGGCAGCCATATCACCATGAGAGTCGAGTCTATCCGCTATGACTTGTTCGTCCACTGGTTCCTAGAATCCGACAATCGCTATGAGATGACTTGTCGGGCTTCGGGAATATTGAACAGTGAGTTGGCACGTGTCGAAGATCTGACGAAGATTCGTAGCTTGCAGGCTTGGGCTACAAGCGAGCGACTACAGGGCATCGAGAAGTGTTTAGGACCTGAAGGTACTATGAAGTCTAAGCCTTTGGTACGTCTGCGCGGTAGTCGGCGGTTAGGTCTACTGACTGGCGGGTTACGGCGTCCGGTGACGCGAAGCTAGCAAGGTTAGTACATATAATTCTTTGAGCCTTAGACTGTGGAGGAAACTTCTGTAAAGAGAAGACTCTGGCTTTGGTCGTGTGAGTTACATGTGGGTGTATGAGAGGTTGGGCAGGCGTTGTGCGTTCAGGAATGTCTGTCGGGAATCTGTGCCTGAATTCTACTCCGTAGAACCAGAATAACCTGCACTTTGATAATTTGAGGTCAGCATGGGCTGTGATAGGTATAGTAGCCCTGGGGTAGTAGTCATGTGTTCCGTCTCGCTACTTGAGGCTATAGACTGAATCCGCCCATTAAATAATGGAAGGGATGAGAAAGAGGTGAAAGAGGTGGAGGCTATGAAAACCAATTCGAGCGAGGTTCAAAAGCGGAAGGGGTCCTTTGCCAGAGCGCGGAAACCGCGCTGCTGACTTACTTCTTGCTCACACTTCGACCTTTGGCGAAGGCAGCTGCGTGCGGAGCTGGAGCGGAGGACTCCCAATGGGGTTAGCGCGTCCACGCTTGCCAGTGATGGCCCAGGTGAGCCCGACCCTGAAGACCAACCATGAGTAGATGTAATGAGAACGGAAACTTGGGAGCCGCGCCTTCGGTATCACTCATTTAACACGTTCAGCATACTCAATTTACGGCATCGAAGTGTTTAACGTGCGATGGCTTTGTTGTGCTATTCCACCCTCCAGTGCGCAGTGTTACGGCGCTACGAAGTTCGCAGCCCATCCGCAGCCGGGGCAGTCTTCACTTTCTGTTGCTCGGTAAGTGATGCGCATGTCACGTGGTTCAATGTATGCTGACAGCCCTTCGTGATAATAGATACCCCGACATCATCCGTCCAGCCCGAACCCAAAGACATGCCCACGTGCCACGAGGATGCCCAACCCAGCGAAGCGAAGCGGATGTCTGCAAGTACGGACTTGTGCTCGACTGTGTATCCTTCTCGCGACTGACAAAAGATACCACGTTCATCCAGGATAGAGCAGCAGTGGCTTCACGCGGACTGGACAAGGCGAGCGCGGACCGCAGCGCGTGAGGCCGTTCTTAAAGAGGGTCGAGCAACCAGACTGAAGTTATTTGCGCCTGGCATATGGCGTCCCTTGCGCACGATACTTTTGCGGACGTCTTCCTCCATCGCGACGACACGAAAGCGGTAGAGACAACAGCAGGCGGATACATGGCCTGGGGTCGTGGGGGCTGGAACAGCAGCATGGGGCAGACAGTTCTAGATGAGATAGCTAATGTTGTCTTTGCTAAATTTGCAAGGCATGTATATGGACATATGACGCGGAGCTAGTCGGGCTATTGGAGATAGTAATCGTCGACGGAGGACGGCGTCTGAACAGCTCGATTTGCCTGACTGCAGCAGCCAGAATGTGCTCAGGTCTAGTCAAAGATGCGACGACGGCATCGCTGGATCATTGGCCTGAATGCTGCGTGCTGGATCTTGCCGCGCTTTCCTGGTTTGGTCGAAATGTGATCATTTTCTCACAATGCAGACGTCAATGGAAGGCGCACGGCAGCTGGCGAAGTGTGCCTGCAGCTGCGCCCCGCCCACTCATGTCGCGGTCCGTGCCGGGCCGCGTTGGAGGAACGTCACGCCAGGCCCCGCCCTCAGCGAGCCACCCTCAGTAAGCCGCCCTCATCATCGCGCATGACGCCATTCCTACCGATCCACCTCGAAGCACCAAACAAGCCACAAACCCATTGCCACAGCCGTCAATGCGCATTCAATCGCTATTTGTTGCTAGCCATACGCATCGCTCACAAACATGGCGTCATGGTACCCAGCATGGTGGTTGACATGACCTACCATGGCCCACCCGCTCCTCTCACTCGATATGTTCAACTCTCCTTCTCCACACGCGTACGCGCAGCCTCGTCCGTCCGGTCGCGTGACTCGAGAGAATTGCGACGGCCAGAGGGCCCTGAACTCACACGCCGCCCCGGCCAGGACCACCCACCCGACTGCGTACACCACCCGATACACCGACCGCACACTCATGCGACCCAGGATGTCGCCTACAACGCATGGTATCGCGCTCATTAGATCGAAATACATCCCATAGCATTTGGCTACCCTAGTGGACACGCCGTCGCTAGCACCATCGCGATGCCAGACCCATAGCGACAACACGCGCAACCGATACCGCGCCTCTGCGTTGCTCATACGCCAATGTGCGAGTACGCTCACATGCTCTTTTGCATCACCGCAGCCTTCACCCACTCGGTGCTCCTGCCATAGCCAACTCTCGACTGCCGCGCGCGACGAACACCATATCAAGGCTGTTCTTGTCTCCTCGGGTCTCGCATCTCTCTCTGGGCTGGACAATGTGCGCACTTAGGAGCTGGGTACTGCAACGAATGCAACGGCCACATGGCGGGCACGCTGACCCGCCGACCCATTCCGTCGCCCAACAACGGGCTAAGCGCCGGGCCTTGGTACCGGACCGCCGCCTTACCGACGACTCGCAGCCGGTGGACGTATATTTGAGGGAGCTGCAAGATGGCGCAGTCAAGACACAGTCGCATGCGGTCATTGTGCCGACCCGGCTGTCATCTGCGCATCGTCAGCAAAGGCTGTCCTGCGGCAACGTTCACTACAAGACGTGCGGCTCAGGGTACGCCCTCAGCACGACCTCCCAACGGGCTGACGCAGAGTTGCGGCGTTTGTCAGGGCTACCAGTGCAGATGCTTGTGGTTGTTTCGACGGCATAGGAATGAATCCAAGGCTTGGGCAATGCAATGTGAAGCAGGCTATGGAGGAAGCACAGTGGGCTGGTTCATGATGACAGGTAGGGATTTTACATGGCATCCAATCCCTGTTTTCGTCGCTAACATCTCATCAGGGAAGAAGTCACGCCGCCGAATCAAACCTCATCGACGAGTCCCTCTTACCGACGCGCATCTTGCCCGATCCGTCGCATGATCACAATACAATAGCGCAATCCTTGCAGACCAGCACGACCACGCCCAGCCCAACCTCCATGCATACAACTCGGAGGCGAACATGATAGGCGCAAATCTTTTTGGGGAAGCAGAGTGTGGATAGCTCATCACAGATCCGGGGGAGCATACTAGGCCTGGACAGTGGCCCTTCGGCTTGACAAATCTGGTGTCATCCTCACACAGTGCTCTTGAATGACGCCGAGACAGGCTGCCGTGGCGCGCAGTCCTCTCTTCGTCGTCTCGCAACACTGTTCAAAGACAACCGCCACGATCTAGTGCTTTTGGTAGACTGTGATCCTTTCTTGTCACGCTCTGGGTTTACGTACACGGTCTACTACCGGGGACAACGTGTCTGGACAATGCGCACTCACACATACACCAAAGCCCGATGCCGCCACCTCCATGAGGAACTCATGATGGATGCAGTTGCCAAACAAAAGGTAACAAAGAGATATCGGGGCGGAACGCTTCCAAAGAAACGTCTCAGCATTCGCATTGGGAACCCTTGCCTGATGAACAACGGGGCGTAGCCTGATAGCCGTTCAGAAATGCCTACGCAGCTGGGAAGAATGTAGACTTCCCATTGATGATGACCTGTTTCGGAGGCCTTCTAAGGACGGCATCGTCGCGATGAAAGGAGTCATGGAAGTCTTTGTTGCTCCCGAGTCCGTACTGCCCGAGTACGCAGTCTCTTTGTGCCAGATCTCCGCCACTCAATCTAGCAGAGAAGTTACTTTGCTTCGATATCGCTCCGTCGTGGCCACGCAAGTTGAATTGATCTTGACATGACCAACACGATGTTCTGACAGAACCCCAGATCTTGCTACGATTCGCATCAGTCGGTATCTAGCCCATTCTCCCTCTCTCCATGGCGATTCCTCTGTCAGATCTCCACGTCGCTTCGGAGTACGTGTCTCCACCGATCCAGAACGCAAATTGCAGGCCCAGCATCCCAAGCGTATCGAGCATTCACGATGATGGAAACAATACTCTTCAATTTCCCAGGTACAGAAAGGCACTTAGTATCCCGCTCGACGCACACCAGCTGGCCTACCTTGACAGAAACCCTTTGCCAACACTGCCTCTACTAGCAAAAGTTCGTCATTGTTGCACACGGTTCACCGATAAGCTCCCCAATCACATACCACCGCAACTTCCTAGTAGTGTCTGGCACGTCGGAACAGAGAGTCTTCGCATTCCCGGTGTAGTTGTAGGGTTTGTTGGTGGTGTGGCAATGAAGGGAGCTCGATGGCTTATCTGGAGTAAGCTCATCACTCTCCAGATTTCTCGCCCTGAATACCAAGTCCCAGCATTGCTAACTATTTTCTAGACCGACCATTCGCTAAGACGATTGTATCTTGGACCACTCTGTTATTGCTGGGCTCCTTTTTCTCTTCACTCGATGCCGGCAACCTCACTACACCGACTAGAAATGACGCTACTGGCCCTTTGTCCGGCTGGACGTCAGCTTGCCCCCCGACCTTTCTTCATTCTGATCCAGACCTCATACTCGGCGGCTATTCACGCGTTTATCCCGACCTTCAACAGCCCTGGAAAGACGCATATGAGGGTTGGAATCATTTCAGGAAGTGTTGGGCTGGTCCAAGTCCACACAACCACCCAAACTGGAGTAGTCTGTTAGCCCCAGGTAGCCAGCAGCTAAGCGTACATTCCTCACCCTGTATGCTTCTGCGCATGCATTGCTGACTGGATTAGGAATTCCAGATTAGATCCCAGATCTTCGAGCGTGGGCGATATGCGTGGGAGATACTCAGTCAATGCCACGACTTTCCCTGCTCTGCCCAGTATGGGGAAACAATTGATTCACGACCACTTGCCTCCGCCCCTTGGGAGCCGCTTCGATATGAACCTCCGGACGACGACCTCGCTATGATCAACAGGAACCGTACATGTCCTCCGTGCCGATTGCGGGACCATCTTTCCAATGCCTTCTCAACTTCTGGCTTCGACCTCGCATCGCTACCTGCTTCATCAGAGGAACTTGAGACCTGGTGCCCCTGTAACTTTGCTCTGGCCTACAAAACGACGCTTCATTTCCTCGCCAATCTACCGTTCCCGTATATCCACCCGTTCTACTCATCGCATCACTCAACCCTTAACAAGCGCAGTGACATTCTGTCAGTGTTAATTCAGTCCTGGAACTGGCTAAACAAGATCAGGAAAGGAGGACGCATGCCAAGCCAACAAGAATTTGTAAAAGCTTATGCGGCGGGTTGGTGGAGTTACGAACTGAGCGAGACGCATTGCAGCGGGAAGGATTGTCCCTTTCTTGATATTCACGGAATATATCATGCGAGAGGTCTGCGTACTCGCGGTGGTGAACTCTGTGTTCCGTACTGGGGTTCTAATGCGGAAGACCAGGAACGGATTTTGGAGAATTGGGCGCGAGGTTGGCGGTCTAACGACGGCTCTTGAACAGACTCCCGTCGAATGCCCAGTGTGGCTCGAGAGTGACGACCCAGATGAGTTCCTGGAAGACAGGGTACCCAGAATGTAGTCCGCTGTTGCGACCCCGTCCGCGAACAATTTGCGACTGGACAATTCGTGACAGCGCGATAACGCGGCTCTCGTGCTCGAAACCCACGGCTTACAGAATACATGCAAGAAGTTGAGATATCTTATCATTGTTCAATTTGAAGCTCATGCTATGTCTCATGATATCGAGTAGTATCTATATACTGTTGCTTGCAACACCAAACTCGATGAATTCAAAATACATGATATCGAGTAGATCTTTCGATGCGTTTACGTTCTTCCTCTACCAGATACCCTCATGCCGGACCATACTTGCAAGACTTCATGGCACTCACGAAGACCATAGAATTCCTCCTCGGCTTCCCGCTCTGCCCATTGTGCGATGATCTCTCACGAGCCTTCAGGGCAACAAAATGCTTGCCATTGTGCAAGCGAAGGTGTCGCAAGGCGCTAAGATAGAGCGGATTGCCGCCCTGTGCCGCTTGACCATCCGACATCTTGTTGATCGTCATATCCAGTCTTGCTGCGACTATGCCAGGCAGTTGTTCGAGTATCCCGACAAGCTGATACCGATGATCATAAAAGTGAGCAACTACGGTCTTAGAGAAAAGGGAGCAGTGCGAGCACAACGCGAGTTCGTCTGTCGTGCGTAGTCAGCGCGCTTACATCGGGGACTACTAATTCAAGCGGCACATGAGATTTATCGCATACATCTATATCATGAACGAGAGATCCTGGAACCCTAGCGATTTCGAAAACCACGTATACTATAATCACACGTACGCCTGACCTCGTACAACAACGGATCATGCAGAAGAAGCCGCAGAACAAGATGATGCTTACGCCCGAAGACTCGGCAGAATGGCATGCACCACGTCGGCGCACCATGCAACATTAGCCGCGGCAGTCTCGGAAGTCTCGGGTCATTTCGTACATCGTATTCGGCGATACCGCGGGGGTAAGACGTCAGGATAAGCTTCCACATCGAGCCGCACACCGCTATTCATAGAAAGATCGCTATGGAAATAGGGTATACTAACGAGGCAAGACGTAACGTGCTCGCGATCAGCTTACCAAGGCAGCTAGTCGCGCAATGTAGCGGTGGGTAAGCGTAGAGTGGTCGCCAACGTAAAGACCTCGAGTTATCCGCATCTTACCTCTTCTAATCTGTCCATTTGCAACAACATCAGAAGAGTTTTCATCTCACTTCCAAATACATACCTCCTCCTCCCAGTCATCATGAGGTTCTCCGCTATCGCGTCTTTCTTTGCTGCTGCCGTGGCCAGCGCCGCAGCCGATGTCACGCCTCGATACGATGTCGACAACTTCTCTGCATACTGTGTCGCTGACGGCGGAGTGTGCTAGTACGTCTTCTTTCCTTGTCACTCGTGGCCCATCTAACAAGCGCGCAGCTACGACTTCGAAGTTCGCCAGCATGCGAACGGCGAGACAATCCCCACCGAGTGCGACACGTCTGCCAAGGGCGATGGAGCCCTTCCGAGTGTCTCCGAAGGTACATGCAAGAGATCTTCGCGCACTTTTGCCGTGATCAGGGAAGATGATGGCAGCCTCAACTTCTCCGTGAGCCAGCAGATCACACCGATCTCCTTCACGGTCGGCAACCACACCATCTCCGCGGACCAGATCGAGAAGAAGGACGGGCAGGAGACATACGTTGGGCCGAAGAGCTTCGGGCTGTACAGCTCTTAAGAAGATGGGGAGAGGAGATTGAGGGATCCGCGAACAGAAATGAGCAGACTTCTACATTGACTTCTTTCCTCGAGCCGTGATGCCTTTCAGACTGCCTTCATGAATGAATTGTTGCAGAAATGATGTTGTTCATCTAGACACGGAATCTCCGGCCTTAAAGAGAATGTCTTGGCCGTTCGCACGTGCTGCATGTTCAGCCGTGAGTGTCCATGATCACAGACCCGGGTAGATGTCAGCGACTGACCGCGAGGAGTCCCTTTCTATGCAGGTTTCCTGACTGACGACGCGCGATATACAGGTGGATATCAGGTAGCGTACGCAGCGTCCCTCGTGGGAACACAGCGGCGTCTCGACTGAAGAGGATAATCGTCATCCAGAGGTTCTTGGAGATGCGATACTTCTCTCTTTTGTAGAGTATCTCCTCGCGTATGAGTCGTATGGAACGCGGGAAATCGTCATCCAATCATCTTGGGGACTGGCATGTGCGACAAATTTCGCAGCATGGATGAGCTTGCTTGTTATCAGCGCCGGGGCAAGGCCAAGAGGAAGCCTGGATGCAGACGTGGGTTGTGTCGGTGTGAGAAGTCGGCGTATATCGTGACCACAAAGAGGTAGGATCATGCTCACTGCCAGTACCTCAAACACGTTACCTGGAAACAAAAAGCTGCTTCCAGACATGACGACGCGCGTTTGCAAGCTCTCATGATCAAAGCGTCTACGCAGTCACCGACGTGTATGATGTGTGGGTAAAGAACTGGAAACGAGTACGAGTGAATTATGCGCAATCTGACACAGCAGCTTCGTTGCAAACCGTAGGCCATAATCGATCGTTGAAGACGTCCGCAAAAGGCAAGAAGCGGGGCGACGGATCAGCACGGTTGCGGAGAAGGAACATCAGTGTGCCTTTGAAGGGGACGCTTTCGTATGGCAATAGTGTATGGGAACGTAGCGGTGACCGCATATCTGGTGGAGATGAAATGTCTTGCAAGCAGGCGAATAGACTAAACCCATACTGACACTGCCCCGGAGGTTGAATCAGCGTTGAGAAGCATGTGTCTTCCGTGCTCGCCTCCGCCGGCTGCGTCGAGTCGGCGTCTCCAACGAGTAATGTACAATTTCAAATGTTTTGAGCCGCATATGTGGCCGCTGGATGCACATCCGAGGGTGGTGTTAGAAGACCCGAACGCTGCAGCCGACAACAAGGTCCTATGTCAGAAGCTGGGAGAGTAGCCATGCCGACAACCATCACCATCTGAACAAGACCTGACACTAAGCGCTGTATCTCTTCACCACCGGAAGAACAAACGATTTGCGCCAATGCTAGTGCTTCTGACATGTCCCTCCTACTACTGGCCTGACGGCAGTCTGCAGTAGTTACCTGAGCCGGGACGAGGTTTCGGAGCGCGATAGCACGACCGAGAGCTACATCTGGATGCGAAGACTAACCGGACTGCGCGGTCATGAGAAGCACATGGTCTTGGTGGGTGCGACATTGTATCCGGGTTATCGCACATGCCAGTATGGGTGAGACAAGCGTTATTGCGGCCGTTCGTTCAACCACCAGTCGAATCTATTGGTAGATGAGGCATTGAGTTCTTCCGCGACATTGCTTTCTCAAGAGCTTATATCCTCATCCTAGCTACACCGTAACAGCTGCTGGCGTTTTCATATGTGGTGGTTGAGAAAAGACCTCATGCTTTGACGCCGGCAGCGGACAGAATGTAGAGCGGGCTTTGGAGCTCGGTCGGCTTTCGTGTGCCGCGTGAGATAAGGCGAACTATACCATGCGACACAAGTCGACTGGCTCAGCCGCGCAGGCTGGAACGATCTGATGAGGTTCGTTGTGGTTCATTGCTCCGGCAGATGCGGCAGGGCACTCAGATTAGTAGGGGCTAACCAGATACGTCGCGCCTGCGACAGAGCCAACCTCGCGCTGCTCCTTCGGTCTGAACAGCCGTTCCAACACTCACTCTGCCTTCCGTTTCTGGCGGCATGGATGGCGATGCTGACGGATGTGCCCTGATCGCACGAGTATTCACGCCATCGCAATCATATCGTGTACTAGAATATAACGTTCATGACCGGCTCGAACTAGGACTAGACGGCAGTCCGAGTTGAACGCGCACTGTATCTCATCAGTCCTGATCGCATGACTGCCATGCTATGAAGGCGTCAACATCATTTCAAGAGTCTGCTAATATCTGCCATGATGTGAAATCAGTGAAGTCTTTGAGAATATTGGTGCGCAAAGCGAGATCTACGATTCCAGCGTTCGGAAATCGGTCCCTGCGAACCTATCAAGTAGCTGGGTAAAAGGGTGAAGTCTGAGTCCGAAGAAAGCTGACGAAGATGCTTTCGATTTGGAGAGCGCGGGGCTGCACACGAGTCAAAAAGCCCCAGTCATCTGCGACTATGCGACCTTGCCAGGCATGTGTTGTATGATGAGACAGGAAACAATGTCGGGGGCTGCATAGCACTGACATCACAGTAAACACATGACGATCCATCATGTAGTGAACACCTTCATGATGCTTAGTCTTGACTCGTCGACATAAGATTGCGGTGACCTTTCCCTTCTCTCAACCTCTTGATCGAAGCAGAGGTTGTCTTCACGAACTCTTCAAGCCCGTCGCAAATGTCGTCGCGAATTACGCCGCTTTTGGTCCCCACTTCTTCCACGGCAGTTTCGACAATCTCCTCAGTCTGCTCCTGGAACTTGCACAGCTTGTCGTCAACTACTTCACTAAGCTCTCGTATGCAGTCCTCCTTGATCGTGTTAACATCGAGCTTGTGGTCGGCAACCACGTCTTCAAACTCTCCGTCAGCTTGGTTGCGGAGGCTGTACGCTTGGTCATTGGCATCGGCGAAGATCGAAGTCAAGTGATCCTTGGCCAGAACTTCCAGGCGGTCGGCTATGAGTGTGCCAAGCGAAGGCGAGGGTTGGAGCGTACAGCTGGCTCTAGGGGGAGGCGACGAAGACGGTGATCGTCTGGGAGCAAGGGATGTATGGAGGACATCCGGCAGTATGCTCCTGAGAATTTTAGGCAACATGCTTTCGACAATGGCTGGAAGCTGAGCCGCGACGGCCTTATTGACGACGTCTTGTAAGGCGAGCTGGGCACTGGCGTGTAGAGATGCGTGTGCACTCGTAATTTTTGCTTCCTCCTTCTCGAATGGCGAATGATGGGATGTGCCGGGTAGACAAGGTGAGGATGTCGCGACTTCTGTGGGCGACCCTTGATCGTAGTGCGGACGTTTATGAGGAGGCGATGCGGGCTGCGAGGGTGGTGTAACTATCTTGCGTATGAGTAATGATCGAGGATGTGATCGTGGCACGAGGTAACCTACCACGCCTGGGCCGCTTTTGTGATGCACCTGCCTCTACCGCGTTTGTGTACGAAGGTGGTGACTGGTGGTCTTCTTCAACGGTAGAGAAGATTGCCCAATCCGCGTATATACATCCATCGGCACTCTCAGAGACTCCCGAAAACGCTCGCATTTCTTTGAACAGGCGTTCTAGAGGAATACGATTGTTGGCGTGCACCCAATTGTAGTCAAAGGTGATGTCGATCGCTGTAGCTTTCGCGAGGGCAGCCAGGCTGTGGAAGGGGGCCTCATATCCGCTCTTCGATGTGTAGGTAGCGGTTGAAGAAGGGCACCTGATCTTGCATGGCTTCGCGAGCGTTAAAGCCAATGCTCTTATTTGGGGATTTCCGGCGCGTGCGATGGAGGTCAACTGGTCGTGGGAAAGGGACGTGGTAGCATCGCTCAGCGTAGTTGCGTCGCGCATCAGGTTGTCAGCATCATAGATCAAAGTAAACGTTTGCTCATCATCGAAGCCATTAATGAAAGTCGTGCATTGTAAATGGAAGCTAAGCTGCAATGGCTCCTCGTTGTACTTCACGACCAAGACACATGGTGACTGTGCAGCAGGGTCCGATCTCACGCTTGCCAACACGGGCACACCCTTTTTGGAGACAAGCCAGCGGACCATGGTGCAGAAGTATCACTCACAAGTGATATCCCCCCTTGCGATGAAGCAAGCGCAAGGGAAACCCACCCGCCCGGGCTTTTGACGCGTCGCGCGCGGAAAGCAGCCCTGACTCGTTGTGTCCGGCTCGGTGAATGGTGCTGGGTGGAACGGAAGCGCGGTGTCGGCTCGTGAACTGCTGTCCCCGTCGTGTCCGCACAACCTGTGACTGCTTGAGAACCGCCCCTTTGACGCGTGAGTCGCCGACGCGTGGGCTGTAGGCCGACAACGCCGCGCGCACGTCAAAGGTCCCGGGGGATGGCGGACTGAGGCAAGGCGACAGGTAGGCGAAGAGGACCGGGGGCCAGGAGCTGACGAGAGACGGTGACTGCGGTTGATGGCGGCTAGGAGGTGAGTTCGAGATGGTTGGGGTAGATGGCGGTGATGGTGGTCGAAGTGGAGGTCGCGCTCTAAGCGTGTCGGTGGCGAGCACGAGAGCTTTCGGAGCCGGAGTTTCTTTTTCTCCGCGTGAACGCTAGCTCCGCCACGCCGTGGCTCGATGCTTAGTCACACATCAAGCCGGAGCTTTTCGCCCATGCCCTCCGCTCCGGCGCAGGCCTCGCCATCCCTAACCAACATCAACGGCAATGATGCTTTTCACACGCTCAGCGCCCTTTAACACGACTTAGTGACACGACGCGATATGGATCGTATCAATACAATACACATCAACACACGCGCGGCCACGCGCCGCTCGTAGTGCGCGAGAGGCAGCTCTGATCCCAAGTGCAATTTCCAGCACATCGGCGCATATAACAGCACGCTCGCGCGAAGAAGAATGGGCTACTTTCCGCTCGATGACGCCTGGCGCAGTGTGGTGGGGAAAGTCACAACATTCGGACGGGCAGCAAAGACAGGTGAATATTGTGTGTAACCCTTGTCAGACATGCGTTCCGGATCTACTGGACGAAGAGCCACAGAGCCAGCTCGAATCTGATGCTTGGAAGTGTTCTTCTCGCAACACGGTCATGAGTTATATATCCACCCACCAGCTCTGTGGTTGCGAAGCGTCGTCGTGGATGTGATCTGAATCTTTGGCTCGACATGGTGATGCGACGAGAATGAGACTTGCGTCCTTCCAGCGCTTCCGGGACCAAGCATCGATCTGACTCCAAGGCAAACCCCTTCTCCACTCTATGTGCCATTGGTTCAAGCGCGAACGACAGTGGGAAGAGGACGCACGGCATCATGGGCGGTGGTGCAAGATGGCATGGCATTATCGCTCACACCTCGGCACCATTCTCAGGTCCCCACGAGGTCGACAATGGTCATGTGCTCCTCAAACATTGTCACTGAAGCATGATCGGATACGCAGATGTATCTGCTGCCTCGCGAGACCACTTCCAGCTTCGTCTGGAACATAGTGCATCTTCTCTATCGCGTTCAATGTTTAGTTCTTGCCGCGGTATCTAGACGGCGAAACTCATATCATGGCATACATATCCGCGTTCCATAACAAGCGATTAGATTTGGTTTCTGAGTGGTACGGCTCGCCAAGACTACGGCCTTTGCCTTTAAGATTGCGCGGGTAGCATCGAGTTATCTTATTTCACCGATGTACGGTTAGTTGAGAAGATCTTCATCGATGAACTGCGGTCTCGTGATATTGATGAACTGCGGTTTTGCAATGCTACAGCATCGGTAGGTTCTAATAATTCTAATCCCTCTTATTCGAGTTGAGGGGTACTTTTGCGTATGTAATGGTGATAATTTCTTGATGCTTAAGGCCAATTGTCTGCGTTCTTTCAACCCGGTCGGGAGCCGTTGAAACTTGCTTCTACTGTGAGATATCTGAGGTTCATCAAGATGTTAACAATTGATCGTGCCTGTCACAGTAGCTGAAGAGTACGAGTCGGTTGGACGCCTCGTACCCGTGAACATTCAGACCTGCGGCCGTGATGCACCGAATGAAGCAGCGCTATATCGGTTGAATGCAGCATTTGACGGTGCCTCAGGGAGACGATTGAATGCATGTTATGACGCACTCAGCCTCAAACACTATCATCTGTTGTGCCATCAAGAGGCTCACTCTTTTGAGTCGTGCCCTGAGCGCGATCAGACCAGATCAAGTCCGCAATTCAAATCGCCGGTAACTAGTCGCTTCAGAACACAATAAAAGAGAAATTGTAGATATGCATGTTGAACATAGTGTGGTTCTGACGCGTGCTACGATCGAAGGGTGAAGTTAGCTTCAAAATAGCTTGACCAGTGTAATGCAGGTCAACGATGGATGGTTGTAGAGTGTGGAGACAAGAACGAGGCAATAGATGCTATCATAGAAAACGCGATACCTCTTGGCTGGACAGGTGCGTTAAAGTTACTTCATCCACAGTTGAAGACCACGAAGATATAATTGTAACACTAATGTGCGACGAAGAAGAAGGAGCAGGCAGAGAGAGGATCGTATAAAGATTGGCAAAGTGATGGTATGAGAGTTCAGAGAAGCCTGACAGGGCCACATGCGCACGATGTCTCGTAAATCAGCGATGTGTTCAAGCGTCCCCACAACTATCGAGTGCGGCTAAAATCGGATCCAAACGGTCACAGGAATCTCTGCACGTTGTACTGTCGCCGATTCATCACCAGAGAAGACGAAAAGCACTAGTCTTTGCCTGTACCTTGCACTTCTTTTTGGGGTAAGCTTTCTTCGTCAGCTCGTCTATCATAACGCATGCTAAAATTTTCTCCTTCGTAGAACTGCGATTTGCTTCTACCCAATACGAAACATAGAATATCTAGCGGAAGAGCTGTGAGGTCCTGCATGTTGCGTCAAACTTTCGCACTTTTGCATCAGCAAAACAAACAACGAATCCGAAAGTCTCAGACCTGTCTTACACCGCCGCACCGTTATCCGAACTGTCAGTAAGCTAGGCCTTTACACAAAGAGCTTCTCGAGTCCAGAATATCTTGCACTGTCGTGATAATCCAGGAGCACAGATTTTGTCGGAGACCCTAAGACGCTAAGGTACGAGAAGTGTTCCGCGCTTCGTCTCGTGAGCAAAGGCCACGCCATAGAAGCTAACAAGGACGAGTGTAGTTAACACTCTTAGACAGCATAGCTTCATACGGCAATACCTGCGGCACGGTCGCCATGTCGGACAGAGATGCGATTGCCGAGCAGCAATGCATACATAGAACAGCAACAGCATCGTTTTCGGGTAAGTTACAGACTGCACAGGTACTAATAGTCTATTGTCTTTAGGTGTATTCTTTGTTGTCCCGACACATCTGCATATCTGCGGGCTGTTTCTACCTCCCGGATTTTGTCGCTTGTCGTCTCATAGCCGTGAAACACTCAGCCGAACCAGACATTCGCTTTGGTGTCTCGAGCGTCGCCTTCACCGCTCCCTTTTCTCGGTGTCTTCCATGCTGAGACCCCGTGATGAAGAGACGCCTGCCTGACCAGTACAGGGATGCTGGTGTTGAATTAATCCCTTCGGGGCGTGGTGGTGTAGCACGAGCATGATGTATGGATTTTCGCGTGGGCTGATTTATCGCTTCGCGCGAAAAAGGAGGGCTTTTCTGGCGTCACTGGTAAGTCTGCCTGCTTGATAGTCAATTTAGGCTATCACAATTCCAACAGTGTGACTTTTACTGATGTCTACAGCCGTTACGCAAGCCAGCCCTAATTGTTTCTAATAGTCTCATCATCCAGCAGCGACTATGCTGAGCTTGACAGTGACAGCTTGTTCAAGTGATGTCTTCACCATCACTCACACTACCAGCACTACTGCATCTTTGACCGCGAAGCGCTGCCGCGTTACCACTACATGATATGCTGCGAACACGCGAAACTTTCCACATTCACGTTTTCACCGACCCAAGTTAACCGCTTGCAGCGTTCAAGATATGCATATTCTGAACCTTTCCGTAGTCACTCCAGAGCCGGGGGAGGTATCAAGACTCCCTTTCGCCCCAATGCGGCGGCTCATGGTCCCCTTGGTCCACTCGCGGCGCATCAAGGTGCAGGTCCTTGATAGCCAGCATCAAACATCTTGCGACCATGATAGGCGCGCGTCACCATGACAGCACCTCTTCCCGCACCCTGAAAACTCCCGGTGGGGAAAACCTCTTCACTCTACCTCTTCAATTGCACTTCTCGGTTACCATGTGATCCAAGGTGGAAGTAATCGAGTGCAAAAGGTTCTATAGCAGTGGTGTGTAAGCACGAGCTCTTCCACCTAGCTGGAAACAAGGCCGATCGCCTCCAGAATCTGGACAAGATTACATCCAGGTATCTTCTATGGAAGGCCTTGACTTGTTTTAAAGCTGTAAACATTGGCGTTTTGTGTAAGCGGTGCGCGCACAGTTGGCCTGCTGCACAAAGCGAATGTCATGTGATATTATGGGAGAAGAACGAGACTTCAAAAATTGGAGCTAGGAAAAGGTTCAGATACCATGATGCTATAGAAGTCTCCAGAAATTCGATACCATTTGCACGGCTCAAATGGAAGAAAGCTGATGGGTTGAGATATCATGCGGACGTGCCGTCTCTGGCCTTGAGATCAAGATGTTATATGTGGTGGGCCTCCCGTCGAAGCCAATCTCATTTCCAGACCCTCAATTGACCATACGGGGTCTTTACAGACCGGCCGTTCGCCAATTCTGCGCAGCAAGATATGAGCAACGCAAAGATAATGTTGTTGGGGCTACTGCTATCTATCAGCATTTGCATCGCGGAATTTGAAGACACTCACTAGAATACACCCATGCACACGTCGCCAATGGTCCCGATGTGGAAGCCAAATGCCGTTGGCTGCCCATGCTACGTCGATCAAACTCGTTCCAATGACATTCCTCTTGTTCATTCGCCGCACTCCCTCGGTGCATATCCTTGGCAATGAGAGGTATGTCGATGGCGTCCTCTGGTTATGCCGTCGGGCATTCCGCTACCAGCCTTCCTTTCATGGCTTCTCACCATCATCCCGATGAAGTTCTGATGCCCAGCCCATGGCCCGAACATGCCCATACGTCTCACCGGCCGGGCTACGATGCAGCAAAATCTGCGTTTCGGATGCTTGGTCGTCCGTCGTCGGCCTCGACCTCGGCGGTTCGCGCCAAGAGCAGGGACATGCCAGACCTAGGGCAATGGTGCACTTGCAGAGAAAGTAATGTGAAAGCTGTACAGTGATGTCGCCCGTGAATAAGAGTACCGTGTTTCTCAAGTGGGTCAACTGCTCCAAGTTTCTTTGCACCATGAAGGCGTCGTGCTTTTGCTTATCAGCTGTGTTCATCTTTGAGGATTGCAGATCACTTGCCTGCGCCATAAGGCTGGCTTGCATATCATGACCGTACGGTGCGACATTCTGCGCTCCAATAGCCATCAGGACGAGCCGGAGGTTGTCGTTTTGGCTCAGCAGACGCATTCGTCGGAAAAGCACTTGACTATGGACTTCGGGCCCGTTGACAGAGAAGACTACCGTGGGCCGGCCTTTCTTCGCATTCACTTTGGCGATAGCGTCAACTGCAGCCTTGGCCAGATGAATGGCGCGATCGGTGCTTGTTTCCAAAACCAGCAAAGGCTGGGGCGGAAAAGGTGTGGACAAGACCCGGTTTACTACGTCGTTCACCTCGAGCATTTTTGCTTGGTCCTCGATTGTGTCCTCGGCCCATTGCGCATTAGGGAGAGTATCTTTGGTGAAGAAGATAGAAGTGTTAGTGCCTATGCTGACGATAGCCCTGTTGTTACGTCTAATGGCTTGGTTGTTCACCACGCGTCGTTGAGTTGAGTTGGGTAGACGTCTTTTGTAGTAGCTTGTTTGGATCAAGGCATTGCGGTCAAATGTCGCTTGTCTACGCGCTGTAGCGGTGTGGCCTCTCACTATACCAATATATTAGGCTAATTACCGAACGCTCTGCTAAGAGTTAGAGGGGTTAGAAAGCGGATACAGGATAAATCAGCTTGTATCGGATTTTAGCTTCTGCGCGTGCGTGTGCGGGGCGTGAGATCGTAAGTCTTAGAGATAATTTGCATCCAGTCGTTGTTAGGTAGCCGTAACACTAATTCAGGGACGATTAAATGCTTTCCTTACTATTTCTAAATTTATTCTACTGCAGTAGTAATATAGACGCAAGTACTAATAGGCTATAACAGCAGTAAAGAGGTCTGCTAGACAACAAGTAAATAGACGTATTGCCTCTACGCGGGCTAGCGTTTAATAAAAAGGTTCTGTAGTCTAGCTATAATGCTAGTAATAAGTCTCTACTAAGCTTCTAAAAAGAGTAACTAGGTGTCTAATTACGCTAATCTCTTTAGAGGTAGGCAACACTAACCTTACAAAAGATAGCTATAAAGATCTAAGTAGCTAGGTATTCTCTAACATACTTATGCATTATGCGCTTATACTTACTACATCTATTACCTACCTATATTCCTGCCTTTTAAGAAAGCCTAATTAACTATAAGACTATTATAGAGAGAAGCTTTATATTAAAAAGTGTAATATTAGCCTTAAAAGTAAAGTAAAGCTATATAATATAATACTAAAAACTACGCGTTGTACGAATAATAAGCTAGGCTATACCTTAGATTGTATTAGTATACTCTACTGCTTAAGGTATTTCTTAATAAGTAGATAAGCTTACTACGCACTACTTTTATAATCTAGTAATATTATTAAAGAGTTAATACTGCGATAAAAATATAAACTAAAGTACTACTTAGCCTACTAGTAATACTATTAGATAAGATGTAGATAAAAGTCTTTTCTACGCAAGCGTAAGGTAGAGTAGAATAATTACGTAGTTACATTCTATAAATTAAAAGGCTCGCATTCTATCTATTCTAAATACTTTATTCTACTTAACTGCTAGTTTTAAATTATTTTTTATTAGCCTAATCTTGTCTTAGACTACTATTATAGGAAAATTCTCTACCTTTAGATAGTAATAATAGGCTAAAAGAACGCCTGTAATAGATTATAGAATATACCTCTTTCTTCTACACTCTACGCAACGTAGATTTTATTTTTAAAAAGCTTAATCTCTGCTATTATATATTAGCGACTACGCAAAGCTATTAAAAGATAAGAAATTCTTACTTTTTTATAAGACGTTAGCTTTTCTAAGCTGCCTCTTAACGCTAATGCTCTAATATCTATACATAAAATATCTATCTACGTTCTTATTATCTTCTAATTACAGCTCTAATAAGAGCAGCAGTCTTAAATAGCTGCGCAATTATTAATAATAGTATAGTAACTAAGAAGATAGAGGGATAAGTAAGTATAGTAGTAGCTTAGAAGAAGAAGTGTAGCGCCTGCAACACTAAGTAGTCTCTTAAAGCTTCTCTAGGTTATCGCTTTATTTAACTCTTAAGTAAGGTAGTAGTATATAGCGCTTAAGAATAGAGCTACGTCTTCTAGGTCTGTTGTAATAATAATAACATAAATATTATTATTATAAACTAGTAGCTTTACTCTCTTATACAATTTATAACTATAGATTTAAGAGCTCTATATAGATAAGTACACAGTTTGCGTACTCTCCCTTATATTCTATATAGCTATTACGTTAGCAATTTACCTTAGAACTACTAGAGTGTTGTGTTCTATTAAGTTCTAAAACAGTATAGTCTTAATTAGAGTCTTAACTGCTGCTAATTATACTTAAAACTTTTCTAAACTATGTTCTTAAATGTTAGAAGCTAAGTTTCTGTCTACAGCGCAATTAGAAAAGCTATCTTATAGAAGTAGATTAATTCTTATACTTCTAAACGCAATATACGTAGAATCTACTATTTAAGTAGCGTAAATAGTATCTTCTGTTTGTAAGGTGCTTACGTAAACATACTAGATCTTCGTGCTAATTGCTTTTATTGTAGAGAGATACGCCTAGATTATTCTATTAAGCTACTTTTACGTAGCTATTAATTTAAGAGTACTCTAACTGCTAAGAGATAGCTGCCTAAATCTTACTAATGTTACCTTACTAGAAGAAGTAGTAGTTACTGTGTCTAGAAGAAATAAAGCAGTAGCTAGAGGTTAAGACTTTTAATCCTAATATAGTAGAAGATGCTAGATAATAGTTTAAGTAAGTAACAAGACTATATATCTATGCTCTGTGTAGTAAGACAGCGTCTAATAAAGTAGCAGTCTGTTATCTAGTAGATAGTGCTAATTACCTAGAATATATAGACGTAGAGTTAAAAGACTAGTAAAAGAGGCTAGGTCTCTCTTTGTACTAAGGGAAAGGTAATAACTAATTATTACTAATATATTAGAGCGCGCTTATTAAGACGTATTATAAATAACACCTAGTATTTGCTACGCATACCTTACTATAGACGCGTAGCTTACTATAATACTAAGCTTACTAAGTATAAATAATTAGTAGATAGAGCTTATATTCTTTAGAGTATCTTATAATTATTGCACAATAGTAAAGACTATAATATAATTTATCTAACTTTAATTAAGTTGCTGCCTAAAGAATACTTAAATTAGCTTAGAGCATATTAGTTACTTTTATACACTAAGTCCGCGTACGTGTAAGAAAGAAGAATAGTCTTATATTAAAGATAATACAATAGCAAGCGGTAGAATGTTTTATGCACTTAATATATTGTTTACACGTTATAGTTAGACAAATTAATTATGTGCGCTCGCTGTATAATACCTAGGTATAATCTAGCTCCGAAGCTTCGCTAAATACTTCTACAAATTAGCTTATAATAAATTAGTACACTGCACAAGTATAAGTTAAACTTTAAAGCACCTCTTCTAATGCAACACCCTTCGCCTTATACAAAACAAGGATTCTAGTACAAATACT
Organism: Alternaria triticina; assembly: GCA_022609215.1. Taxonomy (NCBI): domain Eukaryota; kingdom Fungi; phylum Ascomycota; class Dothideomycetes; order Pleosporales; family Pleosporaceae; genus Alternaria; species Alternaria triticina. Next base: position 28,696 of record JAGKPX010000111.1, read on the forward strand.
AGAGCTAGATTCGAGGAGGAGATCGCATCTCTAAACAGCGTTATTTAATGCAGCAAAGTAGCTTATAGAGCTTTGTGTAGAGTACAGATTAACATATTAAGACTATTACAGGCTAGAATAGGCGTAAATACTCACGATTTAAGTCCAACGTATGCCTAGCGTAATAGAATAAGGAGCGGGGATCTCGCCAGTAAGACGTGAGATCATGCGAGATGCCAGCGATATCACCTGTTTAATAGTGGGATAGTGATACGTCCAAACAAAAAGCGACTCGATAGTGTCGAAGTACGAAATGAGCTTCAGCGATGCTGGCGGCTCGTCGCGACGCGGGAAAGGCTGCGTCGGAGTTAGGCCTTTTCGAGATTAGCACGTTGATCTCCCGCAGAGCCTCAACCCCTAGGCTACCTGTCGTTATACCTGCAGACAGTAGAAATAGCATCGCGACGGGCGACTGTCTCGACTTGCGAGCTCGACAGCGACATCGCCGTACGAAGTGCACGCGATATTCTTACATGCCTGAGAGTGGCCAGCATCGCGCTCGTCGCGCGCGGAAGACGCCGAATGTGGCACGCATGTGGCTGGTGCAGCCGAGCCACAACAATCCTGACTCAGCGCGGGCACCCACGCACTCCTTCCGCGAACGTGTCAGCTGCGACTTGCGCCCACTCCGACACCTCTACCGCTACGTTTTCACTCTTGCCGGACCTCGAGCTCACCCTTAGTTGACGTCATCAGCCCCGGCTACATCTGCGCTCTGACCAAGGGCCACACGCAAAGCTACCCCCACAAGTCACCCAGCCGGCACATGCAGCGCTCGCGCACCGCCTTCAGTACCGCCAAAACCCACAGCCGACCCTCCCTGGCTGCTACGACCGACCCGACAGCTGCGCGTACCATAACATGTTTCGCTCGTCATCTCGGAGCAACCTCAATGATGCCTGCACTGTCATGAGCAGCGGGCTCTACATGTGCCTTCATTAAGTGCTCGCTGAAGCGCCTGACTGATGCGTTGCAGTCATCTCCCGGTTGCCGCCGGTCCGTCCACCACACGCGCGCATCCGAGGTCGACGGACGAGCGCTATTTACACACAGAGCCGCGCTATCGCATACGCTGGGCCTGTCAAGGGCCACAGGCGCCCAACGGCTCGCGCGCATCTCTCACAACCCTACGTCAACGCGATGAGGTTTATCCATAGCTATACATGAGCGCAATCAACGGCACTATGCAGGCGTCTCATGCGGTCTGATATCCTACACACTCCCACCGGTCTCTTGCACCAGCGCGCACCTTGTCCATTTCTTGCAGGACAAGCGCATGGCCGTGAGACCCAAAGACATTGATGCGGCGTTAGGGAAACAACGTGAGAGGATACAAAGAAAGGCGGAAACCCACGATCGACTGCGACGAGCGCGGAGAGGTTGATCTGATATGCATCAGCGAGGCACCAGCTATTGCTGCGGAACTGTCGGTCCTCGCGATACACGCGTGGTCGCTACACGGATGCCTCCCCAGTAGCCGCCTCTCGCACCTTCTACCAGAATGGCCGGCGCCTCACCCAAGAGTCTGCTCCCTCAAACCATCGATACGAAGTCCGCGCCTCCCGAACCTGTCGAGCCGAACACTTGGAACGAGGAAGAGGGCCACATCAGCGCGAAGCTTCCTCCTCGGTGCCACGAGGCTGCTCGGTAGCGTATTCGCCTTCCGCGGACTGAATGGATGCTCTGGCATAACAAGTTATTGAAAGCTCACTGGTCAGTTCCTATACCGCTTGTCAGACAACGTGATGGTTCCTTCGGCTACAGCGCTACTGCCAGCACCGCAACGAGCCCATGAGGCGTACTCCTCTCGCCCATTTGCCATGGGTGGACACAAGGCAGCCCTGTCTCGACCAAGCCTTTCAGCTCCGCCACCATCTCCAGCGCGAACGTGTTGCTCTTGGCCAAACCTGACTGCTGTTGCATACCCTGAGCAGGCACCATGTCTTCCCTCGACGGCTACCTGAAGTACGACATCCGCCATACGTCTGCCCGATGAGCTTTCAGAAGAGCGGCAGTCGTCGTACACGCTCGTCGCACACGCCCGCCGCACAGCGATCTTGTCGGCTTGTGAAGGGCCAGCTGCAGTGCCGTGTGAGGCGTACGGCACCTCGCATTATACCCCAATGCTTCGTTGGATCAATACCCTCGGTGAGCCCGAGCAGCAGCGGTGGTGCATTACCGCGTCACGAGGTAGGTGGAAAGAACATCCGTTCGATGAGGTAGCAACGATGCGACGAGTTCCCGGCAAGTCATGGAGCTGGTGAGACACCTGATGTTATCTTGCTTTGTTTTGGTGAATACTGGTGCGCAAAGCCACGGGTGTTCGATTGAGGAGGCAGCGACCAAGTTGACTCCGACCCAGCGTCTCTGATGTCAGATCATTTGAAGAATGCGCGATGACTTCGAGCCGGCGATACCCCGAGACCCACGCATTGAAACAATATCTCTATTGTGCTCTTACGAACCATCCCTACATTACTGACCGCCATCCGTTCCAGCACAGCTCCGCCGTTTCGAATACAAGCCCTCCTCCAGCATTCCTTGGTGTCTCATTCGGGGTAGTTTCAACTTGACCGCTCAGGGCACAAGACAACGCTCTTCTCGCGCTTTACTGCCGACAGCGCCGTTTTCGATCTACTTGTCCAATAAACGTGCTGCGCGTCCAATGCTGTCGCTGCATTGCATCTCGCCTAATGCGTTATACTAGATATCCCTCACATTAATCGGCATGTTTCGATCTAAATATCAGATGTTAAGGATTCGGAAGTTGAACTTACCTTGCGAAAGGCGTAGCTAACAATAGACCATGCCACTCGGATAGTACTACTAATCTTCTAATCTAAAACTTAAGCTCTATAAAAGGAGCTGTAATGTTCGTTCCTCGACTAAGCCGCGAGCGCGAGACAACAGGGCCTTTTAGAACACGATATAAGCACGACGACTATTACTATATTATATAGTCTAATAAGAGAGAGAAGTGTCTAGGCTACAGAGTTAAGCTTATTAACAATAATATAGATACCTATTAAAAGACTACTACTATGTTAATATATCTATTCTTACTATACGCTTTACTAATATCTATATTCTATTTTTACCTAATACTATAACGTTATAGCTACTTTATAGAAAAATAATTACTACGTAGAACTATAAATTAACCTAGCAGTGCTAGTATTAAACTTACACCTAGATAACCTAAAGTACATTCTTTATAACGTTATTTTCTCTAATTACGTAACTTAGATACTATAGTATAATACTAAGATTAAACTAGTAAGTATTTCTACACTCTATATAGACGTATAATATTATAATAGACTACTAATACTTAAGTATATACTTTTAAATACTACTAAAGATAACTATAACTTTTAGTGTATAGTCTAATATTAGGCTATATCTACTAAGCTTAATCTCTATAATAGCACGCTAGTAATTATCTATAGTAATAGCTAGTGTTTTATACTACCTAGTATATTAAAACTTTACTAACCTTAAAAAATACTTAAACTTTTCTATTACTATATAAATCTACTAAAGAAAGTTACTACGTTAAGAAGTATTATATAAATATTAAATAAGTAAGATATAGCGCGTAAAGCACTTCTAAATAAAGTATAATAACTTAACTCTACTTTCTATTAATAGATTA
>JAGKPX010000112.1:0-32047 GCA_022609215.1 Alternaria triticina
AACTTACTTTAGTATATATATAATTTTAAAGTTTAGTTTTTCTATTCTATTTATAGTACTATAATAATATAAAGTAAAATAAGCTACTTATAATTCTTAAATTATATAACTACTATATACGTAAAGGTACTTCTTATTAAATAAGAGAGATCGCAATTCTTAGAGTTTGAGCGCTTAATCAAGATCTATCATAACCGGCCCGTTATCGATCTTCTGCAGCTACCGTTGCCAGGTCCAGATATGCAAACACGCCTCCGCGGGATGAAGTTCAGAATAGACAGCAGGTCCCCAGATCGATGCGAGGAATGTAGGTCAGCAGGCTTCTAAATTCACCACCGCACGCTTGAGCGTCTAATCCACACAGATGCCAGGCGGACACATTAGCACAAGATGATCATCTGCACTAGACAAAATCACTGCGACTACCTCCTGGATAACATCTGGTAATCACGACGAGAGTATGTGGAAGGCACGTGGTGGTCCAGCACCGCTCCTGTAGTCAAAACTTACCCTCGCCCTCACTCTCACTCATTGGCCAATGGCCGGCAGCGAAAAGAGCGGAAGTCATTGTGGTGTGATATAAGTTTGTTAGCATGTCGCAAAAGCAAGGATTGGAATGATTTGAACTCACAAAAAAAGTTCAGCCACCGTCCTCGGAGGAAAACGGTGGCGGGCAGCCGCAGCTGCCCGTTGATAGGGTGAAAAACAAGTAATAAGCCTCCGATCCTCCCCAAAGGTCGCAAACTTTAATTCGCACTTGTAGGCGGAGAGCCCCCTATTATTTGGAAAGCTCCATTACAAGCAGGGTGAAGAGGGGTGTGTGGAAGAGTGTGTGCGCCATCGCGTCAAAATGGCTAATGAGAGGAGAAGAAGGGTGGCGGGGGACGAGCAGATTATATACTGGTGGGTGGCGAATCTCGTGCCTGCTGCGCTCGGGCGCTTATGACGTACCGGTGATACGGAACGTCGCAGAGACTTCTGGTGAGGTACCAAAGAGGAAGGAGCGCTTAGCGCCATTACTCTCACTAAATCCGATCCAAGCTGTAGAACCAATGTATTGCAGCTCAAGATCAAGAAGCGTGGGGGTCATCAATAAAGTTAGAGTAAGAGACCATAAAGCGGAATTCCGCGTATGAATTCGGAGTGTGCTCACCGTCCTCTACCACCAATTCACTCCGCTTGCTTACAAGTGTCACTCCTCCGCCCACCCCGGAACAACCCCCCACTCACTCCCCATATCCTCCCTATTCCTATACACAGCCCTAACCCCCTTCTCCCTCAACGCCTTAACAGCCGACGCCCTATACACAAACCCCTCATCTTCCTTTTCCGTTTCTTCCGCCCAACGCCAAAACTCCCTGTTCACCTCCATCTCCACAAAGCTCAGATGAGGAAACAGGTATCTGTCATACATCTTATACAACGCTCCACTGACAAACACACAGTCTGTCATCAAGTCATACCATGTATGCAGTAAATGCAGTCGCTGGAGCGAGGCAGGAAGTACATCTTTCAGCCTACCCCATGCGTAGCGGGGAAAGACGACACTAGCATCCACACACAAGCTTTCAAGCTTGTACAAGTCAGCAAGAGACGCAGGGATCCAGTTCGGAGCCACACGTCTATCCACCGCCCCCGTGTTATACAACGCCAGATGCCGTAGCGTCTCCCGATGTTCCCTCAGCGCGTCAACCACAACCCCGAAATGAGTAGTCGTCGGCCTGTCGAACTTCGTCCAGAGCTGGAACCTATGATTATGATTCCTTGCCATGTGATAAGCAAAGTGTGACAGCGACTTGCAGCATCGTATCACCAGACTCAGGGCGTCGACATGTAGGTAGCCGCCGCGCAGAGTGAGATGGCGGACCGTGGATGTGTGGTCGGGGAATAGGGCGGCGTCCCAGTGCCAGGCATGACGGGGTTGGAGTTCGCGCAGGTTCCAGACTTCTAGCTGATGTAAATTGGGTAGTTGGAGGAGCTTTGCGATGCGGTCGATGTCGATGTGGGGGGTTCGTATGGTGACGTTTTTGAGGAGGTTGTAGGTTGGTGGCGTATTCAAGAGCGGGCTGGGTAGAAAGGGGATTTCCCATGGTCGCGTGGATACCATGATGGAGAGCTCTGGGAGCTTGAGTTTGCGGTAGTGGCCTTCTACGGCGTACTTTAGAGTATGGATGTTTGGTGTGTGGAGATATAGCAGTGCACACGCTGCAGCCCCGAAGTGAACATCGGGAGCTTGTAGTAGCCGTTTGACAACGGGATCTGTAGTTAAACCCTGCAAGTCTTCGAGGGTTACTGGAGGGGTGTTAGGATCATCGCTGTTTAATATCGCTATCCGGTATTTCTGGTTCCGATACCCGTTCCAGACTGCATTTAGCTTGAGCGAGCGCACCAGGGCGGCGAGAGAGGGATAGCTGAGGAGGGTTCGTATAAGAAGGACGGGGTTGAAGTCGGTGCCGGCATGGATGTTGGAGTAGAGAGCTTCTGTCGCGGCTGGGTTGAGAGGCTTGACCAGACAGAGCTTGCAGAGTACTTTCTTGGAATTCGCATCGGTGACTGCCGCGAAGTCGGCGATTTTCAGAAGCAGTTCTGGTGGTAGATCCCCGATCCCCCTGGGTGAGTGTCCAGTAGTTACCTGTAGTGTGATTTCATCGTGGGTTTGTGTTGAACTCATAATTGCCAAGGATTTGGTATTGGCCAGATGCTGACGATGTGGGAGAGTGGCGGGTGTAACTTTCAGGGTTGTACCAGCAGTAATGGCTATTGAGGGATCTTCAAAATCATGTTGGATGAGTAGCGAGCAGGCGACTGCAATAGTGAACTTGAGCTGATGCCATTGTGTGAAGCTACTTGACCGCAGTGGGTGTGAAAGTCGTCCAGCAACGGAAGATCCGTATGCGTGAATTATTGATAGTGTATGAAAAGGAATTGGGGTATCGTATGCTCCTTCACCCAAACGCCAGTAAATGCAAAAGTAGTGTCGTGAGGCGGTCGTCAATCGACGCGTGAGCTTGGGGTCAATCCGAGTCGTACCCCACCAACGCCTCAAGCAAGGCCGGCTTCTTCGTCGGTACCACAGTGTCTTCTCTCTCCTTCTCCTTCTCTTGAGTTGGTGTCGACGTGCCTGCATCCTTCGTCTCAGCTTCTCTCTTCCTCTTCAGTATGCCGGAATTGAATCTAGGCGTCGACGAGGCCTCCTTGTTCAAGAACGGATCGACCACCGCCCTCGTATTCCCGACTAATGTCTGCTGCAACCCCAACCTCGACTTCTCTCTCGCAACTTCCGCCTTAAGTTTCTTCGTCTTCCTCCCCGCCTCCCCATCCTTCTTATCTTCCACCTCCGCCCCTCCAAACAGCGGCTTCCACGCCAACCCTTCCACCAACCCACCCTCACCCACATCCTTAGCGCCAAACTCCACAAGCCCAGCCCTCGTCCTATCCGCCTCCGTCTCATCCACAATATCCAGCCCCAAACTAAACTTCTCCTGCATCCCCTCCTTATGCCTATCCTCCTTCCTCCACACCTTCCTCTTCCCACGGAACACTTCCCTCAACTTCGCATTGACATCATACGGATCCCGCCAAACCTCCGCTTGATCATACAACTCCTCCACCCGCTCCCTATTCTTCTTCTCAATCCCTTTCTCCTCCATCTTGCCTTCTACATTCGCAAAAGCATCGTCCCGCCTCTTCTGTCTCTCCTCCTCTGTCAGGAACTTGAGCTCGCCATCCGCTGTATCTTCTTTCACAGTAGGACCATAGTCGCGGCGTCGCGCCCCCTCAACGACTACGTATTCGCTGTTCCGTGGATCGGTTCGTATCTCCCACCACCCGCCGCACGCGCTGTGCTTCATGCGGAAACTCCATATTGGGGTGGTGTGGTAGTTTCCTACTTTCTTCTTTTCGGCGTTGAAGCGTACGCCTTGGCCGATTATGGCGGGTGGGGTGCAGTGGTTGCACCATACGGCGAAGGGGAGTTCGAAGCGGACGGTTAGGATGCCTTGGGTGATCTTGTTGGCGCGTTTGCCGAGCGGGTGGGAGGAGTTGTTGAAGCTGGGTGGGTTTGAGGCGTCGGGCGGGTAGTACCGCCCCATGTTGAAGCCCTGCATCGTGGCGGGTGGGGGAGGGAGGGTTGCGCAGCGTGCGCTGGTTCGTGGTGGTGGTGAGGTTTATTGCGTGAGTGACAGTCGCGAACTTTGGCCGCGGGAGTGGATGACGTAAGCATAGCCTTGCTATCCATGGCTGTGTCGCGCGTCTGTCACGCGACGAGGCTCTTTCACTGGAAGACGCGTCGTGACGTCATGGACTTCTGCATGTGTGTCTTGCTAGCCCTTCATGCACATGCATCAAACTTCCTGACTTGGAAGGTCAATTAAGGTTGCTGTTGATTGCGGCACTAAAAGGCTTGTCTCACAGTTGTCTCGCGCTGCCTATCTCCGAGCCCTGGAATTCATGCATACAAATCATCACACACACGAATTTCGATGAGTAGAATCGGAAGAATATTCGTCATCATATTGCTCGGATGCTCGGTCTATGCTACCCTTGCGTCCAAACGCCGTGGAACCTCAGGCTATGTTGCCTCAATGGCGACAGCTTTTCGTCAATACGGATATTCTGCTCCTCCTCTTCCTCCTGCTCGTCTGATCATGCGTAATTCAACCAACCATTTAAGCCTCGTCGGTGATGAGCTTGGTGATCTTGCCAATAGCGATTGTCTGACCCTGGTCACGGAGGGTGAAACGTCCCAGCTGTGGGTAGTCTTCGAACCGCTCGACACAGATGTTTCCGGCTGTACCAGTGATCTGCAAGCGCGCGATGATGCTCATGCCCTTGGTAGCGAAACCCGGTGCCTTCTTCGATTTCCGTCCAGTGCCCTTCTCCAACTTGTGCAACAGAGCGGTGATGGTGACCTCTTCTTGTGCGGCGTGGACGTGGAGCACGCAGTTGAATCCGGCTGTCAGGATAGACTTGATGTCGAGCAGTACGACCTGAGCCTCGAACTGGGAGACGCAGTGGACGGGGCGCTTTGGTGAGCACAGCACGTATCCCTAAACATCAAAGTTAGCAAGTCATCAAAGAACAGCATCCGGGCTATCTTACAGGCAGAATGTCTTCCTCTTCAACACCCCGAAGCCTCACACGGATCTGGTCACCGCAGGTCGCGCCTGGGATTTCCTCTTCTTGTTCGCCGTACAAAGCGGAGATGTGGATGGTTTGTCGGTTGGGCATCATGAGGTACCTGACATCGTTAGTACATTGCAGATCAACCTGGTGATGATGTGACTTACTTCTGTTCCTTTTTGATGATACCAGACTCGATCTTGCCCTCAATCATGGTACCCATGTCCTTGTACTTGGCGGCAATGGGCATCATGAAAGGCGCGTTGAGCTTGCGCTCGAGCGCTTGCATGTTGTCGAGGTATTCGAGCAGAGATGGGCCGTCATACCAGGGAGCCAGATCTTTGGGTACACGGGTCTTGATACCTGTGAATGTTTGCGCGCTGACTGGCATCATGCTGATGTCTGTCTTTGGGTTGTACCCGAGACCCTTCAAGAACATGACTACCTTGCTGGTGCACTCCTTGAAACGGTCCTCTGACCACTCAACAGTAGGGTCGTCCATCTTGTTGACGACGATGAGGATCTTGTTGACACCCTGTGTCTTGGCCAGCATGGCGTGCTCTCGGGTTTGTCCACCCTTCTCGAAACCGGTCTCGTATTCTCCCTTGCGTCCAGAGATGACAAGTATACCAACATCGGCTTGCGAGGCACCACTGATCATGTTCGGTACGTATGTCTTGTGGCCTGGCGCGTCCAGGATGGAGTATCGTCGCTTCTCCGTCTCGAAGAAACCTCGGCCGACTTCGATAGTCTTACCCTGCTGTCGCTCTTCCTTGTTCAAGTCAAGCGCCCACGAGATGTACCATGTTTCACGACCAGCGTCCTTGGCTTCCTTCTTGTACTTGTCGAGTGTTCGCTCGTCGACCATGCCGGTGGAAATGAGAATACTTCCGCCGAGGGTGGACTTTCCTGCGTCAACGTGGCCCAAGAAGATGATGTTGACGTGCTCTTTTCCGTAGATCTCGGCAAGGGTGGCCTCGTCAACGACTTCGTCCATTTCCTTCTCGACATCCTGTGCCTTGGCCTTCTCGGCAGCCTTCTCCTTCGGTGTCGGGCTGTTGCGGCCAGAAGAAGGTGTTGGCGAGGTCCTGCCAGAGCCTCCAGACGCCGGGGTGGGCTCTCCAGTCTTCTCAATGGCCTTTGCAGCGGTGACCTTGGTGCCGGCCTCAGCGGTGCCCTTCTCCTTGTCTGCCTTCTCCTTCGCTGCCGATGGAGCGGCGGGGGTGCCCAGGCTCAGAACCTTTGTGCCGCCTGCCTTCTCGACCTTTGGGGTTGTGGTGTCGCCTCCGATGGAGAGGACCTTTGCCTTGGGCGCGCTGTCGCCACCAATCGAGAGAACCTTTGCCTTGGGCGCCTCCTTCTTGGCCTCGGCGGGTGCGGCACCCTCTGAGTCAGCCATGTCGGTGTCGCCTCGCTTCGCTATCCGTACGGGCGCCTGGCCTTGCTGCGCCTGCTGGGGCTGGAAGTTTTGTTGCTGGGGGTATTGTTGTCCGTAGTTGGGGTATCCTCCTTGCTGGCCGCCGTATTGCTGCCCGTATTGCGGGTAGCCTTGCTGCTGTTGGTAGCCACCGTATTGCTGGCCGCCGTATTGGTTGTAACCGCCATATTGCTGCTGGCCGTACTGGTTGTAGCCCTGATAGCCTCCGTAGGCTTGGCCGGGGACGAATGTGCTGGCGCCCGGGGTGAATGTCTGGGCGCCTGGTGTGAAGGTGGGCGTGTTGTTGAGGTTCATGCCCTGCGCCTGCTGTGCGAGGCGCTCCTCCTCTTGCTCCCAGCTGTCGGCCATGGTGACGTCGGTCTCGCGGGGATGGGTCGTGTCGTCGGGGTGGTGTGGTGCGACGGCGTGCGAATTTTGGACGGTTGAGTCGCTCGTAAATGGAGAATGCGTGAAGTCGACCCGCGGCCAGGGAGCGACTGTCAGGTATATAAGCGGACGGGCGTCGAGTGTCGTCGGCGAAAAGTGAAAATGTGCCGGGTCGCTGCTGCCCACGCAGGATTTGGCGGGGTTGCTTTGGGTGGCTGTGTGGGGCTGACTCAACGCCTCGCTGCCTAACATTGGCCAGGGCGCCCAGCAACAAAGGCACTCACCAACCTCAAACATTCACTTTGTCGTCACTTGCCGCACTTAATTCCGGTTGCGTTCCCCAGCAACCCGATATCTGACCTCATGGTTCCTCTCTCCCAGCCACTTCATCAACCGCCCCTTCCACACATACAAGGGTGAAGCCCAACCCATAGGGCAAGATGGAGGCAATCTTAGCAAAGGTATGACTATGCTTTGATTCCCAACGCGTCATAACTGACAGGGAGTCATCTTCTCGTATTCTTGAAATATGCTGACATGTAATAGGTCACCCAGCAGGCTATGAGCTATGCTATCCGGAGCGGCATAGCAATTACCAGTCACTATGCGCTCAAGCAATGCGGCCGACTGATGAAGACGGTCGATGGTCGAGAAAAACAGGAACTCGCGACTCTGCAACTTAGACTCGACTCCAAGATCAAGATTATCTCACCGGCAATCGATATGATTGAACTGATTGCGGCACGCGGCAATACCTCGCTTGAGTCCGCAGTGGGTCTTACCAAATCTCTTCGGTGGGACATCCAGACCTTAGGGAGTCGTGTTGAGAAGGCTGTCGCTGAAGAGCAACTTGCGAGAAGAGGTAGCTCTAAAGCAAAGTCGCGCGACCAAAACGACGTTGAGCTCAAGATCATCATCGAAGAGATGAAGAGGCTACTGGAGCGGATCGAAGATGCTGTGCCACTGATCAATCTGGCAATCACCACATCTGGTACTAGTCTTTCCACCACGCTTCCAGCTACTGTATCGCCATCACGGCTCCTACAGGCGAGCACCTTCCTCACTTCGGGCGACATGCAGTATTGCGCATCGAAGCCTAGGGCTCAGCAAATTGGTCCCACCTTCACACTTTCCATGTACATGTTGTTTGCTGGATACGCGCATCGAGCTCACGAAGAAGACGTGCGAGAGACGACGTGGAAGGAGGTCATGCATAAGGCGCGTGTTACACTGATGCGAGTTCCACTGGACAATGTCTACGATTATCCCACACCGTTTGGACAAGATAGTCGACGCGCCGATGAGGCTAAACACGCTCACATCCCATCCGACAGCGTACTACAAGAGTTCGCTTACCAGCTGCTCATTGTTGAAGACTTGGATGACGGCCGTATGCATGAATTCGAAGACGGCGAACCCCAACCAGGAGCATATGATGGTGTCGAGCAAGCGGGCGTTCGTGAGATCATACCCATACATGAAGTGTCAAAGATCTTCTACGCCGACACGGGTAAGATACTGAACATCGGTTCCGACAATGAAAGCAACAACCCCATCTTGCTGCTGAAGCGAGACGTCAATGCAGCGCCGCCTCGCCGCATGATGGAGCGCGATACCGAGGAACCTGGCTATGAGTCGTCCGACTCACATACCGTTGCTGATGATGAAGATCCCGAGCAAACAGAGTTGGAAGAGCAGCTGCGACGCGAGTCGACACCACACCTTGAAGAGCCCGCTCCGCAAGAGCCCACCCCACAAGAGCCCGAACAGCCTACGTACCCCTGGCGACTACCTCCCACGCTGGACTTGGAGTGGATGGCCTTCGAAGTATACACAGAAGACCCCACCACCGACTCCGAGATCGACGAAACAGAGGATCTCACTGAGGACGTTTCTCCCCCATCCCCAGCAGCCACACCAACACCACCCGACTTCCTCGGCCGCTTCTCCAACCTCAATCTCCGGCCTAGCACACCTACCTCCCCACAACCGAATTCCAGAAATCAGATGATTCCCTCGCCGCAGAAGGCTTCTGCACCCACTCCTCAATATCAGCAACAAGCCCCGACGTCCCTCCCTGCTATCAAGACATCGCTCTCACTTCTGGAAATGCTCATACGCTTGACAGCGCTCCAGCAATTCCAGCAATCTTCCCATCTCGCTATCCCGGATGAGTTTCTTAACTTCTTCCTCTCGGATAGCAGTACAGTGGGCGCCGGTGGCGATGCTGAACTACGACGACGAGTAAGGAGGGAAGCGAGGATGAGAGTAGGCTTCGATCCATACGACGAGAGTCCGATCAAGAGGAGAGGAGAAGAATACCTAGAGCATGAGTTACACGAACATGGCCATGACCAAGTACACGACCACGATCGCGACGGGTGGACAGATACGCCCACTGCGAACGACGGCAGAGGTTACGATTACGATAGCTATCCCATCGGTCAGCGCGGCTCATCGCCGTACTCGCGGTCACGTGGCGGTACGCCCACCCCGTCTGCTTCTACGCCTATGCCTTCTTCAGATCACCGCTCGAGATCATCTGCCGATATCTCGTTCTCGGGAAGACATAGTCTGGGTAATGTCTCCTCGCCAAGTCCTCTCCTCAGACGAGCAACCACACAACCGGGTCAACACCTCAATCAGATGAAACAGCCCAACTTCTCGCGGAGGTCAAGCAATAACACAGCGATACCGCGCACAGGTAGTGTGCCGCCTGATACGCCGCCTAGTAGCGTGGCGAGACCGAATTAACAGTTTCGTAACTCGAACCGGGCTAACGAAAAAAACGATCTTTACGACGGCGGAGTTTCGACGAGCGAGCATGTGCGGGGTTTGAAGATTTGGTCCTTTATTTCATGTTCAAGTCCAGCGTAAAGCGAGCGATATGCAGCATCAGAATGGCGTTTTAGATACCACTTGCCTTTTGTTCTTAGAAAGCACCTTCGAATATTATGTGTTAGCGGGGCATAGCGAGCAAGCACTCGTCATCAAATCTTCAATAGAACAATAAGCAGTAAGATATGTCCTACCCATATATTTCTCATCCTGGCCCCCTTCCCATCAAGACAGCATACAACAGATACCCAAAACATACAGTCCCATCGCGCCGAAAACACCCCATACATTCATATTCTATTCATATTCATATTCACATATTCATCCCCTACCCCTCCACCCATCCTCATCCCATCCCATCCCATCTCCAACCCCTCACCACACCCCCTACTCCCAGTCCTCCTCCTCATCACTCTCCTCAGCCACAACCTTCTTCTTCCCATCCTTCCCATCCTGCGGACTCCCTGGCGCCCTCGTCGTCGTCCCAGAAACCAAATCATAACTCGCGTCGCTATCAGCCACACTCTTCTCATCGTTTGATCGGCGGGGTTGCGCGGGTGTTGGTTTAGCGTCGTCTGTGGGTTTGAGGGTTTTGACGGAGGCGGCGAGGTCGGTTGGGGGTTTGGTTGTGGTTGTGTTGGTTGAGGACACGGGTTTTGTGGTTGTGGTTGTGGTGGAAGGAGCGGCGGCGGTGGCGGTGGATTTAGTTGTAGGTTTAGTAACGGTGGCGTTGTCGTCGGAGTCGTCGTCTGAGTCGTCTTCTTCGGAGGAATCGTCTTCGTCGTCTTCTTCTTCTTCGTCGTCGTCATCGTCGTCTTCTTCTTCCGAGTCTTCGTCCCAGGCTACTTCTTCGTCGGCGGCCGGTGTGGATGCTGGTTGTATACGTTAGCTTTGCCGTTCCTTTCTACGGCTGTTGGGTCAACATACCCTTGAGCATCTCCCTCCTCCTCTGCTCCTCACTCTCAATAACATGGCGCAAGAAATAATATCTGCACCAAAACACCTTATACTCCACCTTCTCCGGCACACACTTCTCCATCGCACTCCTCAGCTCCTCATGCTTCTCCAAATCCTTCGCAATAGCCTCCGTCTTCTTCTCCACATCAAAGCCCGCCTTCCAGTTCTCCCACTCCGGGCTCGCGGGGTCTTTGAGGAAGGAATCGAGCGTTGAGTGGATGACGTGGAGTTGGGCGTCGAAGCGCGTGGCGTGAACGACCTTCTTGCCGCTGCTATCTTTGGACTCGAAGAGCACGTCGCCGTCTTTGGCGGCTTGCGAACCGGCTTCGGGAGGCGCGATGGTGACGGCGTCGCGGAGGAAGTTGCGGATGTTGCTGCCGAATTTGAGGAGTGCTTCGTCGGCGGCGTCTTCGGCTTTTTCGACATCCTTGAGGCGTTTTGCGGCTTCGGAGCGGAAGCGCGATAGTATGCCTTCTGCCTCCTTTACAATGTCTGCGGTGAGGGATTCGGGTCGGTCGGGGTGGGCTTCTGTGTCTTCGGTCGCTTTCTCGGTGGAAGCGTCTTGCGAGGTGGACGCGGATTTGGAGCTCGAGGCGTCGCCGGGTTGGAGAGAGATCTTGCGCGCGTGGCTGATGATGTTGGAGACGCTGGCGGAGGCGTTCTTGACCTGTGGCGCATATTGCTTGCTTGCGTTGTCGTAGTATTGCTCGCCCTACACCGCACATGGTCAGAAGATGTACCCTGAATCCCACACGCCTGTCTTACCTGCTTCCTCACGTTACCCAAAAACCCTCCCAAACGCGCCGCCCATGGGCTGCTCGATATAGCTTTGTAAGCATCCTGGAACTCGGCGTTGAAGTTGTTGGTCGTCTCCTGGTGGGTGTTATCTCCGCCGGCGGACTGCTTGGTGGGGTCCTGCGGGTAGCTCTCCTCCTGGATGTGATCGTAGGCGGAATCCATAGCTACGACTGTCCAGAAGGGAGGCGGGGTGTAGGGGAGGATGTGTATAGGGTGGGGGCTAAGGATGTTGTTGTGGTCGTGAGACACAGGCTGGTTGGGTCAATCAAGGGTGCAGGTCAAATGCGGGCGGGGCCATGCATGAAGCTCCGCAATTGCCGCTAGCAGTTGGGCGGACATCACCAGCTCAGGCACGCTCGCGTTACACAAACAATGGTCGGGACTGTTGACGCGACGATAATGCATTCATTTTGAGTCTGAACTTCCTCTTCTGATATGCTCGAAGGTGGTCATCACACCGGCCTAATGGCGTCGCCACTCGCTGCTGATGTGCGCGCTCGCTGCTCAGTGTCTGTTGTGTGCATCCATAGATCCCCATCTATGTAGTGGTCACCCACATCACCCATAACACTTCGACTGCCTCAGCTGGCTTGGTATCGCTGCTCTTCTTTCCTCCCCTCTCTGCTTCACCTCTTCTTCTTGCCCACCACCGTCGTAAAGCCATCCTCATCGACCTCAGGCTCAGGCTTAGCCTTCGGTTTCGCAGGCACAAGCGCAGGCGCATCATCCATATCGACATCCTCATCCTCATCCGTCTCCTCATCCACACTATCCCCCTCAAAGTCCTGATTCGTCTCCTTGACATTAACACTCCCAGTCGCAACCTCCTTGCCCTTCCTATCTTCCCACTTCTTCTGCAGCGCATCCACCATAGCCGTGTTGCCCTCGCCAATCTCCTTCCGTATCGCCATGATCTCGCGCGCGACAGCGACTTCAGTCTCGTCTTCTACGCGCACGCCGAACTCGTCCTCGAGGACTTGTAGCAGCACAACTTCGACATCTTCTTGGTCTGTGAGCGGTTCTGCGGCGAAGAGTTCGGAGATCTGGCCTGCGAGCCAGTCGCGCTTATCCGAGGAGTCGGGGCCGCCCCATTGGTTTTGGACGGCGACGGTGAGGTTGTTCCAGTTAAAGAGCGCGTGCCAGATTCCGAGGTCGAATTTGTCCTGGTGTTGCTCTGCGGAGGACATTAGAAAATGTTTGTGTAAATCGGCGCGACTACTTACCGGCGATTGGGCCGAATGCTGAAGTCATTTTGGGTTGTGTTGCTGAGAGATTCGCTGAGCGGCGTGGGTTTGCGTGACGAAATATCGATAATTTTGCCCGTTATCGATAGCGCCCCGCCATTATTTCATCACGCACACGTGAAGACGCGACATCGCGTTCCGCCACACCTGGGCAGTCAATGCAGGTTATTAGCGTCGCATTTGCTTTTTGCAGGTGAATCTGCATATCCGACGTGATGCGTCTGAAAATGGGTGTGGTCTCACGATTTCCTCACCAACCACTCCAATTCCTTCGCCTGTTCATCCGTAACAATCTGCTTGAACTTGTCCATCGTCAAGAAGTCATGATCCGAGAACTCAAAGCCGGGTATTACAGTCTGAAAAGTCGCGTTAGTCAGAAATACATGGTCAACGATCATGTGTGAAAGCACATACCTCACTGATCAACAATCTCTCCCCCTCCGCTCCATCAAGCAGAAAACTCGCCTTGTACTTCCCACCCTCAACAATCCACACACTCTTCTCTCCTTTGGTGACATCAGTCCCAACCACGAACGTTTCGATGCGCTTCTTAGTGCCGGGCTCGTCGGCGTGGATGAGGACGTAACGACCTCGACCTGAGATGAGGGTGTGTACCTTTGTATGACCATTAGTATCGGTAACGATTCGACCACCGCGTGCGGTCCAGGACTTGAATGATAGGGTTACTTCATGGAGAACAATACAGGGCAGGGCCGCAAAATGCGGTCATGTAACTCTACATGATAATCTGAATGCAGGTATAGTCCCCAAATACCTTGTGTTTGCCGCACGCAGTCGTAGGCAATGATGGTCGGGTCATACGTACAGTTCTCCCCTTATTCCGATGAAAGTGTCCCTGCGGATTCACTGCACTCAACATGTAGTATATGCTCGTGCTCGCGTTCCTGATTGCGTTGTCACCTGACATGGGTTTCTCCGCTGTATTCTTCACATCCTCTTCTTCGTCCCCACCATTCTTCACTAAGAAAGGGTTCGGGATTGTGAGAGGGTTGCGATCGATTTCCGCATAGTAGCCGCCTTCGACGTGTACCTGGAGGTTGAGTGCTGAGATGACGGCTTGGGTGCTGGCGGGTTCGGTGCCGGAGGGGTTGGGGGTGTAGATCTGGGTTATCTTTTCTGAGGTGGAGGAGGGACCCGACATGCTGTGCTAGCTGATATACGGTTTTACCGGTTTGAGCGCTGGTGGGATGGGATGCGTAAGGCTGTCGGCGTTGGTGATCGATGACGTTATCGCCGCTAGTCGCTGATAAGATGGGCAGGAAGTCGCGCTGCAACCCTCAGACAGCATCGACGCGTCCACGTCGTTTACTTCTAACACCCCAACTCCGCGCGACGGCATCCGACTTCAGCGCAAGATCTGACACCAATGAAGTGGCGCACTCTTCGAGGGTGGCGTTCGCTGCACCCGAAGTCAGTGGCATGTATGCACGGAGTCGCGCTACGAGCCTCATACGACATCGACGCGTCCACATCGTTTTTAAAACCCTGCTACCGCGCAAAATCACCAAATCTTCACCGTATCCTTGCGCAAAAGCATATCGTCCTCGTCGCGCGTGACGTTCACGGCATCCGAAGCCTGCGACATGTATGCACGCTTCGGCCTACAAGCCCTTGTGATCCAATCATCGAATGCTACATCGGATGAGTACAGCCTTGGTTAATCTGCGACGGCATATTTCCCCTGTGTATGCCATCGCATGGCGGGTGGATGGCCAATGATTTCGAGGTAGAGCCCCGCATGTATGCTTCATGTGGCACAGCTGCTGCAAGGCTGTATTGCACCTTGCCACTTCCTCTCAGATCTCCTTTCTTCCTACTCACACCTCATTCAAGGAAAAAGCTGAGCAGGCCTGCGGACTACATTAAGGCAAAAATCTGCAAACTAGGTGACCTACTGTCAACGTAGGCTCTAGGGTGTTTAGTTTTTTCCTAGGTTGGCGTGCTCACCTTTAGTTCCTTCCGCTACCATGGGGTGTTGTAACATATTCAAGCTTCCGCGCCGAAAGCAGCGAGAGAAACCTGGAACACCGATACCGCCCATTCCCGTGCCCATCAGTGACGACTCACAAGAGAAGAGGAGCGAGGAGCGGCCGAAAAGTTCCGTCACGACCGATCTTCAATCTAAGAGCACCGGGACTCCGGAACCCGCAGCGCAGAGCGTACCCGGACGTCTCTGGAATCTGGCCTATGACCAGCTCAAAGCAAAGAATCCCAGATTGATCGAACACTATGAGGTTATTCTCTCAAGTAGACTCGACGATCGAGCGCTCGATGCAACAGACGTTGACCTTCAATCCAATAAGATTAGCTCGGGGCTTCACAGATCGCTTCAAATGCGACAGCTTGTCGATACCAGTTTGGAAAGAACAGAGAAGGAAGCTGCGACCAAAGAAGCAGTCGCGCAAGGCCTGCAGATATTCACTGTTGTCAAGGATAGCGTCGCAACAGCTATCAGAGCCTCTCCAGAAGCTTCTGTGGCCTGGGTACCGATCTGCTTTGCTCTTGACGTATGGCTGGCGAACTTTGATGATGTGAGCAGGTGGCTGATCCTATGCAGATACTTTTGAACCCGCTCACTCAAGCTTCTTCTAACAGAGAAGGAATCGCCTACGTGGTGTCGAGAATGGACTGGTACTGGCACCTAGCCGATCTTCTTCTAGAGAACAATCAAGAAGTACAACGATCACAGCCTCTGCAAGAGCAACTTGAGAAAAATCTCGTGGAACTTTACGCCAGTCTCCTAGAATACCAGGTGAAGAGCATAATCACGTACCATCGGCGACGTGGCATCGTCTTCGCAAGGGACCTTATCAAGTGGGATGACTGGGAAGGCGAGCTGGCAGCGATCAAGGACACGGAAGAGTCAATACGGCAAGACGCAGCGCAATTCAACACGCTTGAGATTCGCGATCAACTTCAGACCATCGCCAAGAAGGCCGAATCACAGGATACCAGCTTGCATAACATCGTGTCTAGTATCCAAGAGCAGACAAGGCGCGCTGTAGAAGATACGAAGACTGCTGCGGACAACGCATGTCTTCGTGACTTGTATTTGACCAATCCCAGCGACGACAAGAAACGTCTGGAAGATGCAAAAGGGGGTTTACTAGATGGCTCTTTTCGATGGATTCTGGACAACGCGATCTATCAGCGATGGTGCGAAGACCCTGATATGCGACTATTATGGATTGAAGGGTAAGTTGAGAGTGATCCGCGATCCTATCGTACTAAAGGAAGGCGCTAATGCTATCCAGCGCACCTGGTCAGGGCAAAACCATGCTTATGTGCGGAATCATCGGCGTTCTGAATCGAACGGTACTAGATGCTGATTTACTATCGTTCTTCTTTTGTCAGAATTCGGAGCCACACAACAACAAGGCCAGCGCAGTCTTGCGTGGTCTCATTCACCATCTCATCGGTCAACGATTATCGCTTCAGGATTCTTACCAATATGCTAGACGATTGGGATATACGCCAGTCCAACATCTACCTCATGGTAGACGCTGTTGATGAATGCGTCGTGTCCGAAGATCGCAAAAGGCTTCTGGAGTTGATTGTGCAGCTTTCCAGAAAGCTCCCACACGTCAAGTGGATCATCTCTTCACGCGGCTGGAACGACATTCGCGATGTGCTTGCCGATCATCGCCCCATGATTCGCCTTGCACTAAACCCTAAATCTGAAGTAACCCTGGAGGCGATCAACACCTACATCGAGTATAAAGTCAGGGCTTTGGCTAAGAAGAAGAGACTGGATCCGTCGAACGCAGCAGCTATCCGGGACTACTTGATTGACAACGCCGGAGGGACATTCTTGTGGGTAGCCTTGGTCTGCCAGAAGCTGGAAGGCCACACGGGCGTACGTTGGAAAGAGATCATGCAAGCCTTCCCCCCTGGGCTTAAAGAGCTATACAAAAGGATGCTCCAGCAGATTGAGGGCTTGGACGAGCCTGAAGCAAATCTCTGCAAGTTCGTACTCTCGGTTGTAACAATAGCCGTCCGACCTCTGCATCTTTCAGAACTGGCAAGCCTTTTGAAAGAGCTCGACCATATCACTGATAAAGAAGCGGAATCAAAGGATATACTCGGCACCTGTGGATCGTTCCTGTCGCTTCACAATGGGAGGGTCGTCTTCGTCCACCAGTCGGCGAAAGACTATCTCACAGGTGACGCTCGCAAGATTGTATTCCCAAAAGGTCAAAAGGTCACCCACGCTGCTATAGTAGCTCGGTCCATGCAGTTGCTATCACAGTTCTATCAGAAACCTTGTAGACCACGGGGATCATACGGAGAACCGCCTGAAAGTGAGGCTTCGGTGAACGGTCTTCTTTACCCCACGGCTCATTGGCCATCTCATGCCATGCGCAGCAAAGATAAGATCACGGCTCATCTGTACTCTGGCCAAGGCCCCGTCTGCACATTCTTACGACAGTACGAGCAGCGATGGCTTGACGAAGTAGGTCTGGCTAAAGGGCATCAGATGGCTGCGGATCTTTGGACAGAATTCGTGGACAAGGTGAGTTCAAATAAGGCCTGTGGATCAAGCATCTTCTAACTTGTCATAGAACGAATATCCCGAGTTTGACGACATACTCTTCAGCATGTTCTGCAAATTGCCAGATTAGTATAGCGCTGCGTCACCCGTGTACTCTTGTACATGCCTCCATTCCTGAAGGCGGTACACGTAGCTGTGCAGGACATCACAATGGAGGCTGTCGTTCCTTTCTGATATCACCTTGCAACATCGTTCATCACAGCGAGAATGTTGGTTTGCGTCAAGCTGGATGTACATGCCTTCATCCAATGCATCCTACGCCGTAACTTGTCACAGCTTCCCCCAAATTCGCCGAGCCAATGTTCCACGACAGACGTAGTAGCCGATACTCAGACAGCTGTCATGCAACAAACTCCACTCAAAAGCTCGGCTGACCCTAGATATGACTAGATTGGCCCAATCTCCTCTTCTGCTCCATCGTTTGCAGCGTCGGCGACGCCCTCGTTGTCTTTGTAAGCCACCAGATCAGCGCGCTTGATAGGACAGAGCACTCCAACACCTCCACACAAGCACCCTAGAGAATGTCACAAACTGAAGTAGCTATGCGAGACCAAAAGGAAGATGTTACTGCGGACCGTCAACCGTCTCAGCCCTCTCCTGACAACCAGCCCAACACATGTACTCTGTCCAACAAACAACCCGAACCAACTACCAACGAGAAACAATCTGGAGTCGAGCGTCTGGAACCTCACGAGCTGGAAAATGCAGCAAGCGGCGAACAAAAACTCAAGCGGAGACCTGGACCACTGAACGAGGAGCAACGGCTGGCTGTGAGGAGTCGTCAGGCTAAGGCAACGTGCACTCGATGCCGTAAGAGGAAGACACGATGCAGTGGTGATCCTGGTGATGGCTCTGGGTGTAAACACTGTCAGATATGTGGTGTTGGGGAGACGGAGTGCCGATTTGGGATTGTGGCATCAAAAGATGTGCTGGAACTGTACGGTTAGCACTATACTTTGATGGCTTGGAAGGGCCTTGCGGTAGGGTAAAGTAGCCGCCACGAACAGCTCTCAATATATTTTGCTAACTTCTTACTGGTATGTAGCCTCCTTGCTACGCTTTAGTTACGGCGATTCTAAGACATCTTGTTACTTGTGCGAACAGCTTGATGGATGAGGACCAGAATAACAATCTTCGGAGGGGAGTATAGCTGGTGGAAGGGCATTAGTTGCGTTTGGGAGAAGAGTTGCTCCAGAAGTCACGCCCGGCTTGATAGCGGCATCGACGTCGTCTGTATTATTAGCCAGATAGACTACCTTGTTATTATCAAATGTGTGTTAGGTAGACTCTGCTTCTGCGCAAGTTAGCTCTTTTGCGACTTTAAACAATGTATAGGATATAGACATACAGTTATTATCCGTAGTTGTGTTAACTATCTTCTGCTTTCCCTTCTCTTCTCCCGCCCGAACGCGCTCTCGAACGAATCCTATGTCGCTCAGCTGTATCTTTGCCGACAGATTGTTGGACTTGTCCTTCAACCTCTTCATTTTGCCCTCTACGAGTAGATCGTAGACTTTGTTGCAGTTTTCGATGCCGGGCATTTCGTCGGCGAGGTCACCTAGAGCCCGCAAGATCTCAATGGGCCACCACTGGAGATCTTTCGGGTAGCGCATAGATAGAGGAATACACGCAGTGCTGTTTGTAGTGATTTCCCACTGAGATGTAATCTTCGTCGCGTGAATTATTCGCTCTTCACGATCGGGATGGTCTTTTGGTAGACACATGGTGCTATCGACAGTGTATGAGGATTTTGAGACTGACAGGAGAGCGTTCCTACTACTGATATAGATGGGTAAGATGGCAGTGTTCTATTTGCTACTGTCACGCGGGATAATGCAAAAGACTGTGATTACCTGTAAAGACAGCAAGCAACTTATTAGTGACTGTAAGCAGGCACGCTATCTTAGGGAAAACCTGAATACCCTAGAGTCTACGTTAACGTTAGGTCACCTACTTTGTAAGGTTTTGTCTTGATGTAGTCTGCAGACCTGTCCATCCGTGGTTACGTATCACACCTCTCCTGATCGAGAAACGTGATCGCCGGGGCTTTGACAATGAAATCATGATTCCCTAAGTGACCACACAAACTTTCGCAACCCCTATGACCAATCCGACCCATGGTACTCATCCGATCCATAGTAGTCCTCAGGCGAGTCCTCCTCTGTAGTGGTGACTTCTTCGCTATCATCTGCAGTATCTCCTTTCATCCATTGATCTAGTCTCTTTATCTGCTTCCGCGACACAACAAAACGTTCCTCATACGCCGCCCGAACTACGGCTCTTGTTCTTGACTTGAACGTCGCGGGATGTGATAACACGAATAACACTGCGTTGTACACCTTGTCGCCATTCATTTTATCATCCTCAAATTCGCCCAGCAGGATAAGATACAGCAACCTGAAAGCGGCGTCGCGTGCCTTCGACTTAACACCTTTGGTATCTTCATCCTCTGGGTCCCAATCTATCCTGCAGAGCCTCAGATCGCTGAAGATCTGATTGATACGTCGTTTGTCGAGGACATCAATGCCGAGAAACTCGTATGTTTCGCATAGAACGTGGTACTGTTGAAGTTCGGGGGGAAGATTCCTGAAGCATTGACGATAACCCGATTGGATTCCTTTCAAAGCTACGTCGAAAAGTGGTATTGGGCCGTGGACCAAATCGGTGGCGTCCGGCTGGGCTTTGGCTTGGAAATCGGCAAAGGACGACAGATAAGGTATCTGCGAGAGGTCGACATCGTATTTGACATCTCCGATCGTGATAAGAGTACCTTTGGGGGTAGTATCCACTTCTGAAAGTGTATGCTGCCGAGTTACAGCATATTATCAGTTTTTTCCGCTTCTTTGAGGTCCAACGTTGCTTACCTGAGTTGGTGCCTGCGTGTTTGGGGCGGGATTCTCGCTCGTCATTCTGAAGCTGGGGCGGTTGGGCTCTTGGTACGGTAAGAGCGAAACAGCGAACAATGCGGGGTAACTCGTATTCAACCACCAAACTTGCGCGTCGTTCGAGAAAACAGCTCATAGAGGCTTCGATTCAGTCATGTTCGTACTTTTACTGCTGCGCGACATTGAATCTGTAGTGTGCCACACGTCTATTGGCACATGTCGGGATCGGTCAAGCCCCACGCGCCATTGAGGCGCAGTAATAAACAACTTAAAATGCTACAATCACGGCAACCTAGGAAAAGAATAAACAGCCTAGAGGCTTCGTTAGTGTTAGGTCACCTACTTTGCAAGTTTTTATCCTAATGTAGTCTGCAGACCTGTTTAATGTTTGCTTCTATGTGGTGCAATTATACGTGACAGTCGCGGGCACTACCAGTTATGTCATGTACTAGCATGAGGTCTAATCTGCACTATGTCTTATCTACATTGCTTCAACCTCCCGCCTGGTCTTCGATCTCCCCATCGTGTTGTGCATCCTTCATCTCAGACAGCACGGCCCAGTTTCCCGGCGGTTCTTACGCCTCTTCTGGCTCTGACTGATCACGCTCTTGTCCCGTGCCCTCATTCCCTCCATCATCACCTGTCCTGCTACCTTCCTTATCTTCGTCTGGTGAATGCGATCTCTTCCTCTTTAGCGGCAAGGTCGCTGCTCCACGCGCTTCTTTTGCGCTCGAGGCAGCCTCGTCAACCGTAGCGTCGTGAGTCGCTATGCTACTCGCGCAGTCCTTGTCACGTCTTATCATGACTGAGGAGCGTCGGCTGTCAGCCCTCGAGAGTTCTTCTCCTGCACTATTCACGTCGGGTAGTAGCGTTTGGAGATCGGCGCTGTCGTGGGTGTGTGGTTCGGTAGCTCGAGATTCGCCTCGTCGTCTCTTCCGTTGCCTTCCATCGAGATGCTGACTTCCCCGCCCGGCGTTCGTCGCGCCATCTTGACCCTCCTCACCGGTAGTCCCGTCGGGGTTTGAAGGTGCAATAGGTACTTGCTTTCGACTGTTGGTAACAGAATCTTCGTGTTCTTCTTCTTCACGTAGGTCACGGAAGTAATCAAGAGCGGCTTTGACGTCTGATTCTGCAAACGCTTTGCCTCCTGAACGGCCTACTGGTCTTGCCTTCCACGCCTCTTCTATCTGCGCCCATGCTGCATCCTTTCGACCTTTTGTGATGCGAGCTAGCTTGTAAAGTAACTTCGTCAGATTCTTTTGGTCGCTGCAGCTGTGCAGCGGCCGATTGGTCGGCTTCCCGAATTTGTCTAGCTGGCGCATGCGCTGGGGGACAAGGGCTTTAATATCAGTGACGTTCCAGTAGTACTTGATCCACAGTTCCTGCTTCTTCATCAAGGTCTCCGGGTCATCTTCATCTTCTGGAAGTATTCGTTGTGGACGTGGTTGGGGGGTTGCAACGTCATTCGGGGCTGGGGCGGCTTTCTCCTCTACTGGCATAGCCGCCGGTGGCAATCCAACGCTGTCCCGGACAAACTCTAGATCAGATACCTGTAGCTGCGGTTCATGAGTAGTCGACTCGTCTGTCACCCTTATCGTATAGCCGATATTCAGGAGTTCCACCAATCGATGTCGTCCCCCATCGCCCGACATACCACTGGCTAGATGGCTTATGGATCGTAGGATGGGTAGGGGCCAATTGCCGATCCAACCAGGGTATCGCATGTCCTCTGGAATGATGTATGTAGGGTCTGCGACATTCCATATAGACTGTATGTTCATAACAAGGTTAACGCGCTCGAAGGGATCGGAAACGCCAAGGGATTGTTGCATGGTGGGATCGGTAGTAGGTAGACTTTGTAATGCTCTGTTGGGCATCTGAGGAATGCAGATATACATGGTCGAGCTTCGTTGTTGCGTTGTTTGTCTTGCTTGTCGTGAACACACTGGAAGAAGATAGTTACCGATGGATCCCACGAGCTCCTCTAGCCTCGTCAGGCAATTGCTGCTTCCCGGCTTGGCTGGAATATGTTGCTATCCCTGCAGACTAAAGTCCCAAAGCAGCGCGCTATCAACATTCAAAGGAGTCTCCATGTTCAACACATCGCCCTCATCGATCTTAGTACCCGGCTGACAACTCCCCATCAAATCCGCATTCGACCACGACGGAAAAGCTCCAATCGAATCAAACGGCTGCTGATACACAGGCACACCCCCATCCGTCCCAGGACTCGAGTTCGTACCAAACTGAGACGACACGGTCGCACTGTCACTGCCCATCTCCTCCGCCATCGTCCGTGCAGTCGTGTCGCGTATCGCTTCATCCAACATATCCGACAGATAACGCGCAGCGAGAAACGCCATGTCTGATTTGCGACCCAGATACCAAAGACCCTCGATGCAATCGCGACATCTGCGTATCGCTTGATCGCGTTCCTCTTCAATCGTTTCCGACGCCACTACCTGCACCAAGACGTAGCCTGCTCTGCATAACGAGCGCACGAAAGCCACAGTCCACGGCTCTGTCAACAGCGCAGCTTGACTGAGCGCAAAGTGGAACTCATCTGTGCCTTCCTTTTCTTTTACGCTATGTATGCTAGCGAGACTCAGGTCGGCGACTGCCAGTGCGTTCTGGCGGCGCAGGGTATCCACGAGGTTTGATGACTGACGGAGGGTGCGTTCGTTTGGGGATGACAGTTTCGTCTTGTCGATCGTGAGAAGTAAGTCGGAAAGCAGGAAGGTAGCGAGATGCCAGTGGCCTGCTATGAGGGTGTACCAGGATTGAACGCGTGTGGGGAGGGTGGCGTGGTGTTTTACGCAGTCGGAGAAGAAGGGCGCGTACGTGCGATGCCAGTGGTTGTAGACGTGGAATGCGCCGTTTATACCTGACTAAGAGTGAGATGGTCAGCCAGCCGATTGCAATAAGATGAGATTGTATCGGTTTACTTACCTCAATCCTAGCCGGCGGAGCCTTTCGCGATACCAACGCTTGGAGATGCGCGACACGCCTGTATAGGAGCACCTTGACCGGCGCAGCGGAGCTCAGTGTTGCGGCGGCGATCTTGTAGCTACATGGCCACCGTGCTGCTCCAGGATCGACTTCTAAAGTTCCATCGCGCGTGAAGAGATCACCCCACACCGCATTACCTTCAGAGCCCTGAGGTACTGACGTGGCGTCGGAAATTGTGGGAACGTTTCCTGGCATCCCAAATTGATTATTGTACATAGTAGGTGGGTTCGGCCACGAGAACGGTTCGGTGTACGCGCTGTTGGTTGGAGGTGGTAGTTCGCTGTCTTCATCGTCGACCACTACTGGACGTTGAGAAATCGCTGCTGATAGGGTATCAAACATGACGCCGAACCAATATAACAGATTGAAAGTATCTCGGTCTTCTTGCTGAAGAGGGTCTCGTCCCAGGTCTTGCTCCACGCGTTCCAGTCTCCGCCGTTGGGCGAGTAGCTGTCGCAAAGCTATTTCTAAGAAGATGGGGGCGTCGTCGTCCTGTACCAAGGCTTGGAAGTGTTCGTAATGCGTTCTCAGCTTTGGATCAGTACGTGTATGTCGCTGGGTGGTGTCTAAGGGCCGTTGGGTCAGCGAGAAGATGATCAAGGCAAAGATGACACGGAAAGAACCGATATCAGCAGCCTGCTGCAACAGCCGAGATGTTTGATGCCAAAGCGTCTCTTGCATGGACCGTTCAAACTCATTCGACTGAGGGAACCTGTCTGCCGTGAACTGAGCGTCAGTCGCACGACCTCCTGCCCCTCTTTCGCCTGCCTGAGCCCACTGTGACGCGAACGACATGATGGTCATGTTTAGTGCTTTGGAGATTGTACGCTCTTCCTCGGTCGTTGGCTTTCGTATTTGAAGGGACGCGTAGGCTCGATCAAGTTGGAGTACGCGGTTGTACATTCTGTTTGACCAGGTACCACTCCATTCCCGTGTGGCTTTGCTAGCTGACAGGAGGGAAGGTTTGTATCGCGTCATCGTATACGGGCAGTTGTGCTCCGTGAGCCAGCAGGAAAGAGAGTTTTCCATGCTGTCGTTGTATATGCGTAGTAAACCGTTGGTTACGAAACCCCGCGACGACCTCTCCCCCAGTAGTATGTCCACGATTGGAGATGAAGCATCGTGTCTCTGGTTTCGACGATGAGGACGCAACGCGAACGAGTTTCTCCGCGAGTATCGCGACTGAAGCAATCCTTGCTCAACGTTCCTGCCTGACTGCACTGAGTCGAGATCCTCCAAGGGTATCGATTCGTCGGCTATATTATCCACGTCGTCACTCGGCGGGTTGCTGAAGTAGTCTTCGCGTGTCTCGTCTTCGTCTCGAGAGGATGACCACTGTGTCCATCGATCTCGTAGTTCGTACCGAGCTTCGTTCGCAGTAGATCCAGGTGGTATCTGATACTGATAGCTGACAGAGCTACTCGCCATAGGTTCGAGCTGATCGATATCGCTCTTCTCCTCTGAACGTCTCCTCTTTCTCTCCCGCTCTGGATGATTCACCGATGCTGTCTTCAGCCAGTTGAAAGTGCAGACTTGGTTCTTTCGAAGACAATTCGAGCATGTCTGATTCGCAAAATCGACGCGTTTATCCGCATCGCAAGCTCGTTTTCCGCGCTTGCATGCGTCGCAGCTACGCATCTGTTGGCGGCGAGGGGGCTCGGGTGGTGCCGTAGCTTGTGGGACCGCGGACGATGGATTCGCTGGTGGCGCCGGATTGTCGGGACCTCTTGTATGAGATTTACCTGTCACCTCGCTCATATCGCTGCTATCGAACGTCTTCAACATCGTTATTTCCCCAATCCTGTGAACAAAAGAAATGATGAAACCCTGGGCTGGAGATGGATGATTGGCGATAGCCGTTCATAAGACTTCAGTGTATACATGGTACCCGGTATGCGAATATTGCTAAGCGCGGACGCGTACAGGCCTTTGCCGCGACCCCGCTTTTTCGCATTCATCTTATCCCATGCGGAGGATCAGCTACGAGGATGCGAAGCCTCATAACTCTGCAGGACGTCATAGTGAAGATCGGGTTCGTCTGAATGGTCAAAAGTGTATTTGGGTTCCGTTGTGTCCCGGCATGCATCAGATCATTGAGTGTGACAGTCGCGCTCGAGAGCGCCTGCTGTTGGAAGGCTGTGGCAGGAGTGTCAGAGAATCGGTCCGCTCTCGCAAGTTGGGTTCTGGAAAAACGTCAACTAGATTGATAGAGTCCGGGCGATTCCACTTCCGGACTAGTGTCCTTTCGGCGCCCACCTACCGATCTCCGATTCCCACCACATCCCGACTTTCTTCATCTCACGTCAGTCCCTGCCGCAAACGTATGTATATAAGATCAGCTTCCACGTCGGTGTCCCCGAGCCTTGGTACCTCGCCGACATGCGTTGCCCAAGAGACACGATACCTCTTCGTCTGCGATAGGTGTGAGACGCGTCGTAACAATGCTTGGAACGCAATTATCTCAACGCACCACTACCGAAGATTCGGGACGGTGGGCTATAATACGGCACTCACCGCTCTCCTCGAATTATACGCAGGCATCGCTTAAGACGGTTGTCCAGCTCCATCCCTGCGGACACATGTAAACCAGGTACAGGATGAATCTCGGGAAAAGCGCTTGTCAGATCGGGCTTGACAACAAGGGTGCCTTGATATGCAACCCCGGAGAACTGGCGGATTTCATTCTGGAACAATGCTTCCACGGTGAAAGGGACGAGGACCCGTTTCGTGAGCGTGGGGGTAAGCACATCGCCAGGATATCTTGAGGCATGTGAGACGATGATCATTGACTGATTGGTGGGAGTGACATATCGTTTTCCTATGAATGGGCACATTTTCGGACCTTTGCAAAGTAACGACCTCTCCCGCTGCAATAGAAACGCGATGTATGGTGCTCGTCACGAGGCACGCGGCAGCCAGCGGGTGATCGTACCGCGAACAGGGAGGTCAAGACGTCACAACTGTGGCTAAGTCTACTTCGAGACTTCGACCAACTCCTGGGCACTTCACACTGGTTCTTTTGCGAACTTCTATTTACCCCTCAATCACCTCTTACCATGGCAGCAGTATCTTCGTCACCGAGCACTTGATCTCGTACCCATGGTTGAGATGAAACCGATGATACCGTACCAGAACCGACACGATCAAGTCAGGCAACACTTGGGCATCGCATATTTACCCTTCGGCTATTAACACACACTTGGTTGGGCGATAGAGCAGTGTGCGGCTCCGGGAGCATGGCTATATAGCCGATATCTACGACATTCCATTAGCGCTGCGGTTCTCATGACTCCAACACGGTGCCTCATGACCACGTTCGTCGCCATAGTCCTTATCTGAAGGGATATTACGTGAAACGGAATCTTCCCACCCTACCCATCACAAAGCCTCGGATTCGCACTCGGATTGAGCACAATAAAGTTTCGTTGTTTCTTCGATTTTCTATCGGGGAAAGGTGATCACACGGGCGCTTTGAGGAAACGGTACGAACTTGTATCAGGCAGAGGCCAGCTTCTGTGTATCAACACAAGTCTGTTGAAGCTTACGTCGCCGTCTACAACATTGCTGCAAGTCACGTCCAAGTGTAACACATGATGAACTTCCTATCATCACCACCATCACATACTGTGTATCGAAAGCTAGATATAGTCCCTTCGCTCGAAGTTTCTCTCGATTGTTGCATAGCGCATAGCGCATAGCGCATTACGATTATCCAATGGTGAACCTGCCGCCGGCGGCTCTGATCAGCGTTGTTGCAAGCTGCCTTTCAATGAGTACATCGCTGTTAGACCCGGACTCATGATAGCCTCAGATCGCTTAGCTGCAGCTACAAGAATCCGACAACCGTTATCGCGACTTAGTAGCTCTTGATATCCAAAAGAATTGAAAGAATATATATATAGATGCATACCGTAATCAAAATGTTAAGAGAATACGCCTGCGTTGCGAGTAGATACCAAGTTACTCCACTGCGTTGTTCGTGCGTTTAGGGATTAGCACTTTATTATAGTAATCACGGCTTAACAATAATAATAATTATGCTTTTAGGTACGATGTACTTGTCTATTGAGAGAAAGTACTTATTACGGCACTGTTGAATTAGATGTCTGAAAAGAAACACTCTTCTTTCCAAACTACGAAGTGCATCTAATATTGTATGTACCCTGCCGTATTCTCTAAGTGTAATCTAGATTCCGTAAATATATACGACTTATCCACTGCAACTTACAACGCTAGACAGGGCCCTTTTACTATATACCGCTCTACGTTACCACTCTATCGCCGCATATCAGTCTCGGCTTCCGTGTTCAATCTAATCACCTGTTGGGAAAAATGTCCTGCAGAACCCTACGTTAATTTCCATTCGCATCACGTCATCAAAACATAACCTCATCCTCATCGGGTGCAATATCTAAGCCGTTAGAACCTGCTTCAACTCTCGCATTCGCCATTTCCCATGTGAATCTTACGTTGAGCCACAGCTTAGCTTCGTAGCACCCGAGGAAAGTATGTGAAGGCCAAACAAGGTTAGTTGATGCATGCTGTACCATAACAGGGCTCGTTGCAACGTTGCCATCACAGAGAACGAGCAAGGTAAGTCGTGCCGTGTCGATCAACCAAGCCAAGAAGATGCGCATACGACAGTAGTTCAAGATAATTCTGTAGATTCATACCATTTCTATTCTCTTCATTCTGGCCATAACGCCACATCGTTAAATCGCCCTACCCTACTAACTAGAAAGAACAGCTTACTACGAGAAACACTTCTCATCACAACCCGGCAGGAGGCCCAGGACGACCATAAACAATTAACAAGAAACGAAGGGTATATGCCGCGAAAGCGAGCCAAATAAGAAAGAAAAACTATTGACAACACCTGGAACTCCAAAAAGCAGATGTGTGTGGATCTGGCTTTTATGCTGCGCTTTTACTTGACAAAAATGACTTGGCGTATCGTGATCCATAAATGGGTGGTCGAAGAGCGCTGGTCGGTTCCAAAGCAAATGCCACATGGGGATCAGTAGCTAGCTACGTACACCCGAGCGACCTTGCTTCACGTGAAGGGAGCTATTGTCTCCCTTAAAATGACAGCACTCGACACGGCAACCTCTGCGCATCGGCTGGTAGCTCGATGTCGCAGAAGGGGGGTTAAGGTTCGGCGGTTCCCGGGGCCTCACACGTACTCAGGCCAGTAGTTGTATGGCATGAGAGTAGGACCAGTCCATTTCTCGCCGTAAGGGTTCGTGCGCTTGCCGGCGATGAATCCGTCGTGGGCGTGTTCAAGGACCGAGATCCATGACGAGGGTTCGGGATGCTTCATCCACTGCGATGCATTGTTAGCGTGTGTTCTTTGCTTTTCCGTCTTTTATGTGGGGAAGAAGCCGTTGCCAAGATACTGCTGCAGGGACAACGGACATCGGACTAGATGCGCAGAAGCGGGGTTGGGGTGGCAACAAAACAACATGTGGAAATTCTGTTGAGACTTACCTGGTTGTGAATGTGATATGTCCAGGCACCCCGGAAGAAGTTCTCCAGCGTGCGGTTGTTGGGAGGGAATTTGTCTTCCTCCAAGACGTAGTCAGTAATCACACCAGCTTTTCTCAGCTCAGCCTCCTCGTCAAGCGTGGCTTGGAACGAATCGGGGTGCTCTTTGTCGCCGTGATTGGGGGTTGGCAGGGCGGCGGAAGCGGGTACGTTCTCTTCCCCGCGTTTGGCCAAGGAGTCGCTGGCAGGCATTCTGAGCTCTTTGCGTTGCGCGTCTTTGAGGTCGATGCGGTTTAGCTGTGGGCCGTCGTAGCTCTCCCATTCGTCCTTGACGCCACCAATCTTGCCCTTGAAGACTGCGCTGTAGTCCCGGATACATGGCACCGTACAGCGTCCTTCGCGGTCCCAGTTGAACTCTGTCCAGATAGGGTCAAAGGCAGCTGTCTCGAACATCTTGAACTCCTGGTCGCGTCCGTCTTTCCAAGCCATGCGACCAAGCACGCGGGGGTGGAAGTTGACGCCCATTCGGATACCGCCGTAGAGCAGGTAGGATGAGAGGGAGGAGTTTGCCGAGAGGGACATGATGGCGGTATTGTAGTCGCCGGGGTGAGGGTGTGCTGCCCATCTTTCTGCCCAAGCATGCTCTTTCGGCAGTAGAAGGGGTCGCATATCCCGGAGCATCAGAACATCCATGTCGAAGTAAGCACCACCGTAGATGTGTAATACGATGAAGCGGACGGCATCGGATACGGCGACCGGAAGGAATGTCATCTGCTTCTGGGTCAGGACGAGCCACTGCTGGCCATCCTTGTCTTCAATGATGTTCTCGGCCACGTCCTTCTCTCCCTTCGCGTTGACGGCGCCGGGTTTGCTGTAGTAGTCGAAACCGTTCTTGTCTTCCTTGTCGGTAGCCAGTGGGATGCGGTTAGGGAACTTCCAGGGCATGACAACAATGTCACCTCGCTCGACCAGAGGCAGAAAACGGGCAAATAGAGCATCCTTGTTCAGCATGTTGTAGACGGCGTTCGGGTTGTGGTCGGTGTCAAGCCATAGCCAAAGACGAGAGCAAGCCAGGTTCTGGGTGTATAGGTAACTCTTGATGAAGACCTCCACTCGCCAGGTCGCGGGACCAGTCCAGTAGGTGTGGTATGGGATGATAGGGCCGGGGCAGGTGCCGATGTTGGTTCCGTTGGCAGCAATCGCGTCGTTCACAGGGGTGTAGCTCTCGAGCGTCTTGCCGTGTCCGTCGGCGTTGATGAAGTCGGCGTTGCGGGGGTCTTGGGCGCTGGCTCGGTCGGCGGGCTCTGGAAGGCTGTAGTAGCGGTCCTCGCCCTCTGCAAAGAACTTGAGGCAGTCAAAGGGCTTCCTCATTTTCTCAATGCCAGCATAGGTGCCGCGGCACTCCTCAATCAGCATGTCAATGTCGGCCTCGGTATCGACATGGGGGCGGGGACCCAGGTAGTCGTCCTTGTTCTTGACGGCGGTAATGGGGCGGTTGAAGACATTGGCGTGCGGGTTGATGGTGACAGTCTTGGTGGTGCCGGCGAACTTGACCTTGACGCCCGCCTTGGTGGTCTCGATCAGCTCCGTGGGTCCAGCCTTGTCCAGGAAGGCGGGGATGCCAATCTTGCCCTTCGCAGCAACGGAGGGGTCGTTTATAAAGGTGATGACGCCGTAGATAGCAGCATAGAGCAGTGCCGCCAGTACCAGGTTCTTGCACAGGGTGAAGACTGCGCGGACTTTGGAGCCTTCCGCCATATCGATAAGCTAACGGGCGACGACCCGAAGCAGCTGTTTCCAGGTATTATTCGACAATCGCCAGTTTCGCGTAGGTGTATAGGTTTGGTGTAGGCTCGGTGGAGGTGCGAGGATTGCGGTGCCCAGGTGGAGGCTAGCAGGCGCACGTGTTGAAAGGGCGGTCGAGGTCTTCGCGACAAGGCGTTGGGGTCGCAATGTTGGAAACACGATGTTGTTGCACAACGCAGTCTTCGCAAGAGGATATATTAGGGAGGATTATCGGGCGCAGCGTGCAGGTGCGTGCATTAGGTGATACGGAGTTTGGTCCTACGCCGGTCTGGGAGGCTGTGAAAGCGGGTCGTAGGCGCGAATGGGCGTGAGCGTGATAGGTTTCGAGGGGCCTGCGGGGAATTCGACACCACAGGCAGAATCGCACAGTGCACAACGGTCAAGGACAGACGGGAATGAAAGACAGGTCGGCACCAAGGAGCGGAGGCGGCGTAGAAATGAAATCAGGCTGCGGGTTGTGGACTGCACCAGACCACGACAGTTCGGGGTTCAAAGCAGCTAGCCTAATTTCCCTGCACGCCGCGCCCCATGCTGACCCGCCCACCACTCCCCCTGAGCACTACCGCACAACTGTTAATGTTTGACAGCTCTGCAACTTTAATAAATAATTTAATTATATTAACGCCGCTAGTTCTATTAAGCACCTATTACTAATACTTATATAATAACTAAGATATAAGCACTTATTACTACTTACTTATACGCTAATATCTTATTAATAACCTAGTTATTACTATAATATTTAAGTTTATCTAAGAAGCTAGGTTTACTTCTATCTAAAACTTTCTAGCCTATTATTCTTTTTAAAAGTAAGGCTAGAGCTTATTTTTTACTTTTTGATTAAGCCTTTACTATAGTATCATTTATAATATTATTAGTATCTATTTATTAAGCTATAAATATAAAGAGCTCTTACTTTATTTAGTAAATTACTTATAGAGTAATCTTATATTCTAAGGCTAGAGTTTAACTCTTTATATCTTATTCTATATTTTATTAAATTTATAGATATTCTTAGTATATATTAATATCTTTATCTATATAAAAATAAAAAAAAAGAAGAAAAGTATTCTCTATATATAAAGTTTTTATAATTCTTTCTAGGCTACTATTCTTTATACTATAGTTTACCTACGCAAATATCTTTTTATATTTTATAGTAGTATAGTACTATAATTTAATATTACTCTAGACCTAAAGTTTACCTACGCTACTTATAATTCTACTTATCTACTTCTATAGCTAAGAGAAAGGCTATATTATACTACGCTCTAATATCTACTTTAACTTCTACTTTTTCTACTAAGATTTCTACTAAAAGCTTTCTTTTAGAAAGCTTCTATATTAACTTTTAAGAATATTTTAATATTTCTTTAGCTTTATAGCTTTATAGCTTACTTATTACTACTTCTAAGTCTACTTTTAAGTCTATTTCTAAGTCTACTAAAAACACTTTTATTACTATTACCTTTTATAAGTATAAGAATTAAAAAAACTTTTTTTTTTTAAATTTACTATAAATATAAAT
>JAGKPX010000113.1:0-28681 GCA_022609215.1 Alternaria triticina
ACTTAATATAGTATAGTCTCTTATAGTAATAAGTAGAAAAAAATATATAAAAAGTAATTATCTTCTTTTTCTTATAAAGCTAGTAGAAATTAATTAAGCTATAACTTTTATAACTATTAAGAACTAGTAGATAGTAGCTACTAATAACTCTTTTTTTTATATACTTATTAAAGTACTCTAGCTACTTAATACTAAGCTTATTTATTATCTAGCTATTTTTAGAAACTCTAATAATCTAGTTCTAAAGTAGGTTTTTTTTTTATACTAAGCTAAGAAGTAGTACTTACTAGTAAAAATAATAAAAAGTAGAACTATCTATTCTATTACGTTAATACCTTAGATAGCTATAACTTACTTTTAGTTACTTTACTATACTGTTTTTAGCTATTTTTAATACTTTACTACTATAACTACTAATTTAGTTAATATTATATCTATTATAAAGCTAGTTTTACTAAAGTTATAGATATTTTTATTTTAGATACTATACTTAGCTTTTATATTCTATACTAGATAGAACTAGCTTTCTATAACTTTAAAATTTTTATAAAAAGCTCTACTATAGTTATACTTTTAATTAAACTTAACTTTAAGCTTTAGGCAGCGCTTTATAAAGTTTATAGCTTACTTTTTACTAACTAGATTCTAGTTATAAATCTAGAGTAAAAAATTAGCTATTTTTTTAATATTATTAAGCTAAGGTAAGTATTCTTACTTTAATAGCTTTAATATATATCTAATAATTACTACCTCTCTAGATTATTAAAAAGCTATTAATTTTAGTATAGTATTATAATATTAAGGTATTCTAGTAAGTTATCTTTATAGTATTGCTTTAGAGACGCTATAGTTAGCTATAGTATATTACGTTATTAGTGTTATATCTTATTAGATAGCTAGTATTATAAGCTATATATCTACTTTATTTAAGATCTTTTTTATATTATTAGGTTAAGGTATTATAGTGTACTTAAAGTTTAGTTAGATCTTAGTAAAAGTGCGTTACTTACTTATTTACGTTACTTACTTATTAACTACGTTAGTC
Organism: Alternaria triticina; assembly: GCA_022609215.1. Taxonomy (NCBI): domain Eukaryota; kingdom Fungi; phylum Ascomycota; class Dothideomycetes; order Pleosporales; family Pleosporaceae; genus Alternaria; species Alternaria triticina. Next base: position 1,046 of record JAGKPX010000113.1, read on the forward strand.
TTATTAATCTACTTAGTAGCTACGCAGCGTTAATTTAGGTATATTATATACTTAATAAGCTTATTACTAGCTTAAAAAAATGCTAGTATTAAGATTAGTAATAGTAGATTATATAAGGAACTTATAATTAGCTATATTAAGTGTGTTATAGTTGCGTTGTTGCGCGTTGAGTGTAGAGATCACGATTGTAGTGGGGTGCGCGGAAAGTATAGTGCGCGGAAAGTATAGTGCCTAGCTTACTCGAGCGATGCGCTTGTCGATGTGGTCGGGAACCGAGCGTGGCTTTCTTTGATCGCACCAACACTCGCACATGCACAAAGTGACTACCACCCGTATCCTCTTTAAACAGAAAGAAGACGAGAATATCACCTACGAATATCCAGCAAACATGACGAATTCAGCAGTAGCTTCGCGAGCCAATGGAGTGGTAGTCATCGGGGACGTAGAACACGACGGCAGGACCATTCTTTACGTCATCAAAGGTGCGGGGCGGGCCCCGGAGCACGAGCCACTGAGTTGCAGCTAACATGGTCGACGTGTAGCCGATCAGACTTCGTACATTAATTACATCAAGCCGTTGATTCTTGCTGAGGAGCTTGGCTGCCCATACCTGCTCTCTGTTATCGATACGCGGGATGAGTGGTTCTACGCGGTGCATCCAGAGCGCATGGTTCCGTCCTTGAAAGACAAAGATGATGTGACTGGAGAGACGGTTATCGTTTTCGAGGGAACAGCATGCCTCCAGTATCTGGCTGCAAAGTATGATAGCAATGGGGCATGGTCGGGTAGGACGGCGTGGGAAAAGGCGCAGGTTCTCTCGTGGACGGCCTTCCAGACGGCCGGGCTTGGGTATGTCTATCAGAGCCGTGGCAAAAACGTTTTCTCCTAACATTCATAGCGCGACGGCGAAGTACTGGCTCTACTTTATGCGAGGATATCCCACCAGGCAAAACCCAGAGCCTATGCCCAAGACATGCGCAAAGTAGGCTGTTGCACCGAGGTCTACATGAACAAGTTTTCTGACCACGCGCAGACTCCACGCAAACACGTTGAAAGCATGGGATATGCTCGAAGCACGGCTAGCTCTGCCAGGGCAAGCGTACATTGCCTTGGCGGACCGGCCGACCCTTGCCGACATTTCGTATTTTCCCTTTTCCATGCCGTGGATGTTTAGCTTTTTCGGGGTGGACGTCAACGACTGGCCAAACATAAAGCGTTGGGGAGAAGTGATGCTGGCACGGCCGGCGGTACAAAAGGTCATGTCTTCAGCGCCTAGCATCGGACACTGAAGCGGGATGGAAGGGCTGGGTTAGTAGTGTGGACTGTTCCATAGAGCAAATGCACATGCTGCCTCTTGATGACGATGCAGTCGCATGCGCAATATGATGATGATGGGCAGTCAATTGAGCGTGCAAGAGTGGATAATGCGATCCGTCGGTCACCGAGCTCATCAGACGATGACGCGCGAGCTACAAGACCGTCCTGTCTCCTTGGACGAAACTGTACCGTCATCTTTTTGGACGAGACACCAACTAAGGAACAGCATGGCCCTGGACACGGAGACAGACTGGCTGCTGCGCGCAGACAGCAACGAAGTTGAGGCAGCCGACGACGAAACGCCGCTATGGACAGCGAAAGAAACGCCGGCTGGCTACAAGGCCATGCCCGTGTCGCTGCTCGCATCGTGTGCCATGGCTGCGACGGCAGCCTCGACAGTCTACGCCTATGCACACATACTCTGCAAGGACGCGTCGCAGTGCGCAGATGCCGAAAAGACGGCGTACGCATCGGCCGTGGCCGTGGCTACGACGCTTGCGAATGTATGCGGACTCGCGGCAGTAGGCATATACGAGCGGCTGTCGACGCGGCTGGGGCTTGCGGTATGGATAGGGCTCAGGGCAGGCAGCGTCGTGGTGCTTGGAGCGGGAGGTAAGGCAGCGCAAGCGCGGGGCGAGGCGACGGACGAGGCAACGTCTACATACAGGTGCATGGCTGACGAGTGGAGATAGTGGTGCGGAAGAGCGTCGGACTCGCACTGGGCGCGCGTGTGCTCGAGGGCCTGGCGACGGACAATACGCTGCACATGGTGCTGAACGGGCTGTACGCGCGCAGCAGCGACCAGCGCCACGTCGGCCGCCTCATGTCTGCGTCGCTCGCGCTGTACATGGCCGGCATGGCCCTCAGCCCCGCGCTGGCAGCCCTGCTGTCGGATTTCCGCGTCTCCTTCGCCGTCGCGCTCGTCATCTTCGCCGTGGCAGCGGCTTACCTGGCGTTGGTGGGCCCGCTGGACGGGGGGACCGTTGCCAACCAAGCCGACAGCAGCGGCGGCGATGACAGCCCCTCGCGCCTCACAGCCCTCGCCCGCCCAGCACTGCGCCTCTTCAGCGACCGCGTCGTGGCGGCGCATGGTGCGGCCATGTTTCTGTACAACGCCGCCATATCGTACATGTTCCCCGCCCTCATGGTATACGCGACGCTGCACTTTAGCTTCACCCCGGCCCAAAACGGGCTGTTGTTGTCCGTCGCAGCAGGCACGTCATCCGTCTACCTCGTCATTGCCGCCGCCGCCTCTCGTCCTGCCCGCCATGCCGCCGCCGTACTGATCTCGCTCACCGTCCTCGTGGCTGCTTTGGCCGCACTCGCCATGGTTCATGTCGCCTGGGCTCTGTTCCCCATGGTAGCTCTTGTGTCGCTGGGCCTGGCGACCCCGTCCTTTGTCAAGGCCCATCTCGTGCAGCGCAGACAGCACGATGCCCTGGTAGTTGCTGCGATTTCCGTCGCAGAGGGCCTAGGTAGCCTGGCCTCTGCCCCATTGCTGGGTGCATGGCAAAGCACTCACCCGGGCGGCAGTGTCCTGTTTGTTGCCGCCGCTCTTGCTGCTGCGTCGGCGAGCGTATTCGTAGTTGGGTGTTTGTAGCGCTGCGTGATGAATGTGTTACTAGAGTATTGCAACAATTGTTCTTGTAGACATTGGACGATGGACATTCCGCATGAGTAACCAAAGTAATTGTAGTGCGGAATGACAGAGGCACCCGAGAGAGTACGCGGTGCGTCGGAACTTCCGACCAACATCAAAGTCACGTTTATATCACATGACTGTGTCAAGGATGACTCATCCCATCATAGCTAGCTCGGTAGACCCAAGACACACCCGTCAATCCTCATCATTAGATCAATCACACGACCCGCGAATTGGCTGCACTTTCCATCACAGCCCACTTCTCAACTTGATGCTTTTGCGCGCGGGACCGAAAATCTCCGCAACTAGATATACAATCATCAATTCCGACCCGCTCCGCCTCACTGCGTATCTATAACACAAACAACATCCATCAGCTCCGTCGCTTGGTGCAGATGAGCCGGATATCAGGGTGTGTGATCCACTCGTCGGGATTCACAGAGTAGTCGCGGTTCGCATCTTGTGGTCGCAGCTGCACCTGCCACTCCTTGATAATGGACGCAATTATGCTCCGCAGCATACGATCCGCAACATACTTGCCCATGCACTGGCGCGGCCCAAATCCATAACGCCACATGTTGTATCGCGTCTGCGCTGGCTTGAGTCCCAAGAACCGCGACGGGATGTACTCGCCGCTCTTGTCGCCCCAGAAGGGGTTGCGAATGTTCAGCCCATACGTATCCACAATGACCATTGTGCGCGCGGGTATGATCCATTCGCCAATCTTGCGGTCCGAAGGTGGAGCTTGCGGGATAGAAAAAGGTGCGACGGGCCGCAGACGCGATGACTCGTTGATGCAGGCTGCGAGAAAGGTATCGCCTCGAGCAACGTAGGCGTCCCAGCGAGCATCGTCTGGCCCACTCTCCCTCTCAATTTCCTCGAGAAGCCTGGCTTGGTCTTCGGGCGATGCGGCGAGATAGATAAAGTTCCACGAGATGGCGCCTGTTGTCACGTCCAGATTGGCAAAGAGCGACTCGTCCAACGTTTGCAGCAGCTGTGTCTGAGAGACCCTGCCCGCCTGGCAGTCTTCCCACAGCTCTGTCATGGCAGTCACAGCTCCCTTGGCCTTGGCCTTTTTGTACATGGATTCGTTGAAGCTTAGCCACTCTCGCCGGAACTCGACCAAAAGTCTGTTTGCCGTGGTGGGCAAGAACTTGGATATCCAGAATCGCGCCATGCCACCGTTAATAACATAGGTAAAGAGCTTTTGGCGCACAGGCGCAATGTTCCTAAGACATCGCACATCTTCTGCATCGAGGTCGCCATACAAGACGGTTGCAACGACAAGGAACGGATAGAAGCTAATGTCCTTGGCCGGATCGAATATGCCGTTGCGGAAGTCTCCGTTATTGCGCAGTTGCTCAACAAACTTTCGCGTCTGTTCGCGCACAATGGCTGCGTTGTTCGAGATGGCCGTGTGTGTGAATGGAATCTCCATTTGGCTTCGTAGACTTTGCCATGACTTCCCGCTGAGCAGACCAACGCATTGTCCTAGGATCTGGCTCATCAAGTACCCGGAATCATTGTTGACGGCTTTGTAATGCTGATCCGAGTCTTTGAAAAGCTCCTTCAGGTGCTGTGGGTCAGAGACGACACTAAACACAGTTGTTGGTCAACTCTTCATTGCAGTATAGCACCATACTTACACCTCTGAAACAGATCCGGACCAGATTCTGTAGGTAGATCCATGCGCCTTACGCCACCCCTCAGCATTCTCGCGACCTTGGAGGAACTTTGCGACGTCTCCATTGCCATTCGGCCATATGTAGGGTAGCGATGGCAGGCTCTTCTTTCCGTGCTCGTCTTTGATAGGATTCGCCCAGTGCAAATACCACTACGCCTTGTAAGTTCACGCCTAGCTCAGCCTTCTTGGGTGTTACCACGTACGTTCAGAACAGCCGAAAGCACCTTTGTCACGACCCCACGAACGAATGAGCGGGCTCTGATTAGGACAATGGTGAATAGGGTGGTTACGCTTAGGCCCAACGCCAGATGCTTGGGGTCCAGCGGGCTGGCGCCAATGACGTCCTGGAGTAACATACTTGGAGTCCAGATTTCGAAAGAACGTAGGATGAGTTTTGTGAGATAGGGTTCATACAGCAGGTTTTCCCCCAGGACGGGCTGCGATGGCTACAAATGGACTATAGTCATGAATTTGGCGCCGACGAACGATGCAGCTCAACGCCATGGCCGACCATGGTGGGATTATTGCTCACAGGCTTCATCGGCACCCGAGCACTCTGATCTTGCAGGGATTCAGTGGAATGAGACGCGACACCCCGCCTACATCTCTTTCCACATTGAGAGAGTGGGCGTGTAATGACCCCCCAGGAGGACATTGCAGTAGCTGTGAGATACTTCATCACTACCGTATTACTGCTAGGGGGTTTGTTTTGCTCTAAAGCAATTTGGCGGTCTGAGCTGTCTATTACATGCGTGACGCCGTCTGCCATCATATTGTCACGGGTGATAACTTCCATCGTCGGAAGCCGAATAGAATATCATACGCTTTCATAAAACCATGCAAAGTCTAGTCTTATCTACAGATCACCAACAGAGATACGCATCGAAAATCATCATACAGGATGGACTCTACTGATACCAAGTTTCCCCTTGTCAAGGAAGGCAACATACCATACGATGGAAAGCCGATTCTGTATGTCGTCAAAGGTATACATCACACTTGGCACACATCCAGGAGACTACCATTCTGATAACGCCGCGTAGCGACCAAGACCTCTTACATAAACTACATGAAGGTTCTAATGTTAGCCAAGGAACTCGGTATCGACTACGACATCTCCGTCGTCGTCACCAAAGACGAATGGTACCATAGTATCCATCCCGAGCGCTACGTACCCACGATCCGCGACCGGGACCCAGAAACAAACCAAGACATATATGTATTCGAGAGCACAGCGTGTCTGCAGTACCTAGCGGAGGCGTACGACAAAGAGGGGCTCTGGCATGGCAAGACTCAATACGAAAAAGGAAACATATTGTCATGGATAGCGTATCAAACTGCCGGGCTGGGGTGCGTGGCTTCTCCCACTCTCCCCCCGCTGAAACTTTTCGTTTGGCTAACGGGATATCGCAGAGCGACGTCCAAGTACTGGTTATACTTCTACGCCGTGCACAACGAAAAACTACCAAAAACAATCGACAAGTACGAGTCACCGATCCTCACTCCACCTTATCTGCGTTTCAGTTCTGACCCAGTCACGACAGATTATATGCCAATGTGCTCAAGCAATGGGATATCATGGAGAAGCGTCTTTCCGAGCCAGACCAGACATATGTTGCGCTCAAGGACCGACCCACCGTCGCCGACTTGGCGTATCTGCCGTTCGCGATGCCGTACATGTTCGAGTTCATGCAGGTCAAGATTGAGGATTGGCCTAGGATTAAGGAGTGGTCTGAGCGCATGTTGGGTCGGCCTGCTGTGCGCAAGATTTTGGAGTTTGCGCCTACGATAGGGAATTAGAGTGTTGTTGGTCATGTAACAACGATGCTGTGGAAATGCATGTTCTTGAAAATTCCGATCGGAATTCGACGGTTCCGATGTGCTAGCTGGACTGAGTCTAGTGCGGAAATTAGCACCCGCATGCTCACCGAGTTTCTTTGCAAGTTCAAGACTGCAATTACTTTACCTTTCCACAAGAACGATCATCTGGTCTCTGTGAGATTATTACACTATGCGCTATCCGAGAGCTCTCTGCCCATGAATGATATCCCCTATACCATGTCGCTGACAATCCAAATCCGCCCCAAATGTGCGTTCGCGGTTCCTGCTTCCGGGATCGACAGGGACGGTCGGCTTTCGAGGATCGTGGTCGGAAGCCGATCACATCCTCTACACCCTGGCCACTCTGGCAAGCCACACCGAATCAGGACCACCACTAGTGCTGATATTGCCATTATGCATTCAATATTGGTGCTGTTATGCCTTTAGTCACTGTCTCTACCATTGTCGTTCATTACCGTATCTTTGTTTTTCTTGAACCACCACAGCTTGTTTGTCCCTGCTGATACGCAATTCTTTTTTTTTAGTCGCGGCCTACGATGGAGCAAAAGTTGTTGACTGCAGTCCTTTGGTCGTATCCGGTTGCTTTTGGACTAGTTTCGCTCGCTGGCAACTCTTATGAAGCCTTATACGGATCCAACAAAGTTGCAAACAAGACCTTGAATCGTCGACGCATAGAGAGGGCGGATAAGTCGTTGCTCTTGCTTCATTACGTTCTAGTTATTGTCCTCGTGAGTCTCATGTCGCCATTGGAGGGAAAGTTACCACTAACACAGACTTTGGATAGGCTGTTAACACCGGTCTTGCAGCATATAGTTCTGTGAAACAGGTTCCCGGCCCCCTGTTTGCTGGCGAGGCATATCTGGTAAGATGGACCAACGTCACAAGATGAGATGATAGCTAACGGTACATCCCAGGGTGAAATCATCTCGATTTTCTTGATTTTCTGCAGCTCTCTCCTTCCAGACCCCGATCTACCCTACTCGCCGAACCGCCCCAATTACCAAACATGGCTTCTCAGCCTCGCATACGAGGCAGCTATCCTGGTTATATGCTTCATCGGTGCCAGGAAGTCGCCAAATGTACAACAGAACGCGCTGTCGATAGCTTGCGAGACACTGGGCGCCGCCAGGATTGTGATACTAGGCGTGATGGTGATACTCTTCCTCTTCAGCCGACGTGTGGTCGAAGATCCCACCTCCGACAGCGAGACAGAATCTCTTCTCAGCCCAGAACAGAGCGTGCACTACGGCTCTACACCAGCCGCTGCGTCGCCAGGTCCTAAAGATGCGCAGAGCGTTTCAGCATATGACTATCTAGCCGGTTTCTGCGATCTTATTCCTTATCTCTGGTATGTTCTCTTTGCAACTAGACTGGCAACGCGGAGTGGGCTAACATAAAAGAGGCCTTCTGATAACCGCATTCTACAAGCATGGGCAGTCTTCTGTTTCGGTTTACTGGTCGCACAGCGAGCCATCAACATCATGGTGCCGCATCAACTTGGTATTCTGGTGGAGCACCTGGGCAAAGGCAAACTACCGCTCAAGGATATCGCGTTGTACGTGCTATACCGGAGTCTTCAAGGCCAGCAAGGTGTCCTAGGCTCACTCCGTGCGATTCTATGGATCCCTATTAGTCAATCGGCCTACCGTCGACTCACTGTGGCCGCATTCGAGCACGTCATGAAGCTTTCCTTGGACTTCCACTTGAGTAAGCGCGTTGGCGAAGTCATTAGCGCGCTGAGCAAAGGCAGCGCCATCAACACATTCCTTGACGGCCTTGTTTTTCAGCTTTTCCCCATGGTTTTTGACCTGGCCATTGCGGCTGTTTATTTCTTTGTCTTCCTGGACGCATTCTATGCAATCATTGTCATTGCTGTCATGTGGTTTTATCTCTTCATCACCATCTACATGGCCAAGTACCGTGGCCGGGCAAGACGCGAAGCTGCCACGAGGGACCGCGAGATGGATGCTGCAAAGTCAGTCCACTGAACCTCCATTCTTGCTTATCAGTACTAACATACCGCGCAGAACCGATGCCATCATGTCTTACGAGACCGTGCATCACAACAGTGCTTTGCCCCTCGAGCTTTCGAAATTCCAACGCCTGGTCAAGTACTTCCAGGAAGCGGAGTACTCTGTCTTCTTCTCGCTGAATGCCTTGAACGCGGTGCAGAACTTCATCTTCGTCCTTGGCGTTCTCCTCACATGCCTCCTCGCCGCTTTCCAGATATCCGAGGGAACTTACAAGGTCGCCATGTTCGTCACAATCTTGACATACTTGGCACAACTTCAAGCACCATTGAACTTTTTTGGAAGCTTCTACACTCAGGTGCAGAACAATATGGTAGATGCCGAGCGCATGCTTGCTCTTGTAAGTGGACCTAAATCATCCATCGGTATGACGCTCAATCTGACGACCACGCGTTCTAGTACAAGATAACACCCCAGGTCAAGGACCGGCCCAACGCGATGCCCATGAACACATGCAAAGGAAGGATATCATTCAACAACGTGGAATTCGCCTACGATCAACGGAGGCCCACCTTGGCAAACGTCAGCTTCGAAGTCCAGCCGGGAACTACTACAGCCATCGTCGGCGAAAGCGGCAGCGGTAAATCTACCATCCTTAAGCTGCTCTTCCGGTTCTACGAGGTGGACGGAGGAAGCGTACAGATTGACGGTGTCGACATTCGCGATATCACAATGGCAACACTGCGTACACACTTCAGCGTCGTGCCTCAGGATACCATCCTCTTCAACGAAACCATTCTCTACAACGTCAAGTACTCAAACCCGCAGGCATCCTTTGACGACGTACAGGCTGCTTGCAAAGTCGCTAGTATCCACGAGAAGATTGTGAGTTTCCCCGATGGATACAACAGCAATGTTGGCGAGAGGGGTCTCCGGCTCTCCGGCGGCGAAAAGCAGCGTATTGCAATCGCGCGTGCTGTTCTCAAGCACCCGCAGATCATGCTCCTGGATGAAGCTACTGCATCCTTGGACTCGCAGACTGAGCGCTTGATCCAAGACTCGTTGAAGACTGCGTGCAAAGGACGGACCACTATTGCTATTGCGTAAGTTTACATGCATCGCTTGTCGCGCCCGACATTTCACTGACTTGGACTCGTAGGCATCGTTTGTCGACTATCACCGACGCGGATCAGATCCTTGTCATGCATCAGGGGCTGATTGTCGAAAGGGGTTCGCATGAGCAGCTGTTGGCTATCAATGGAAGGTACAAGTCGATGTGGGAGAAGCAGACGAAGGCGGTCTCTGCTTGAACGCGTGTCAAGCTCATGGTTTCGGGTATTAGTTACGTTTTTTTATAGAACCATTGAGGTTTTCTATTATAGAGTTGTAGTTGTGGCGCCGGGGCGTCTAATAGCATTCTTGCGCACCCATGGTTGGAAAAATGCTTAGCGTTCTTACGGCAAATACAGTGCGGAGCCCAGATAATGCTCAGTTTGTAGCATGCAGGAATTAGATCCATACTTTCTGGCACTAGATGGAGATCGAGTCAAGATTGGGGTTGCCAAGGTACTCAAGTGTCCGCAAGCAGCCGGTACGTTCTCAACCAAGAGACCCCTTTAGTGGATCAAGAGTCCCCGAAACTCCTTTACGGAGGCTCTTCAGGCGCGCATGGCCCAATGAGGTCTGATCTACGTAATGATGTTCTGCTAGTACTCGGGTTGATCAACTTATGCATAATTGTCGGGAGCCGACCTTGATGTGTTTTTAGCCCTGTCATGGGGACTCAGCATCCCGCTGATTAGCGGTGTCGTCCCCCATTTTTGTTCCGAAGTTGTGCCTTCCAGGCATTGTCTTGATTTTGTTTCCGGTAAGTTTCCGCAAAATTTCCGGCGGGCCCATCCGACCCTCAACCCAATTACGACGACTGTTACACCTATCTTCTACAATCTCAGTCCTTATTGCCAGATCTTATTGCTTCCTATACTGGGCATTTTTTACACCATACCGACATCACTATGAACTTGATCTCGACACCCTCATGGCTGAGGGCTGAGAACCAAGCCACGAGATCTGACCGCTTGTCATGGACCGTCACTACACTGGCCTGTATGGCCATGTATATCGACACGTTTCAAGCAACAATGGTCAACTTTGGGCTTTCAGCCATCATGAAGTCCCTTGACATGACACCATTCGACGTCAACTGGGTCCTGATCGGCTACAACCTCGCTTTCGCCACAATCCTCCCTATCTCCGGTGCTGTTGTCGACAAGTACGGACTGCGCTTTGGGTTTCTATTTGGAACCGGTTTTTTGACTTGGGCAAGTGCGCTTTGCGCCGCAACACCAAGCAGATACGGGCTCATTCCTGGGCGGGTATTTTGCGGCGTTGGTGCAGCCATGAGTGTAAGCAGACCAACCCTTTTGAGAAAGTAACCATCGGGAAGAAGCTGACATACCATTGGTCATGTACTAGACGGCTACTGCACCGCCTATGATCACACATCTGTTCACTGATGAGAAAAAACGTACGAAAGGACTGTCGCTTCTGATCATGTGTGGACCTCTCGGCATGATCTCAGGAATGATCCTTGGTGCACTTCTCGTCGGTAGGTTGCGATAGTTCCATCTTTGCTAGAAACAAGTCTAACGGTCATGAACAGAATCTCCCGCAGGATGGCGCTCACTGTTCTGGTTAGTTCTAGCCATGAACAGTTTCCTATGCATCGCCGGCTTCTTCGTCGTTCCAGTGTTCCCCAAGCCAACGCCTGACCCAACAAAGAAGTTCGACAAAGTTGGCCTGGGTCTAATCATCACCGGCCTTCCGATGCTCATCTACGGTATCGACGATGGTGGTAATCGTGGTTGGACCAGTCCTGAAATCCTCATCACCATCATCTTGGGCGCACTACTCGTGATCTGCTTCCCCATCTACGAGCGTCGCACCGACAACCCCATTCTTCCGAAACCCTTCATCTTCAATCGCAACATGATGCTGATGCTATTGACCTTTGTCATTTTCGGAGGTGGTTTCGCTACTTGGATCCTCTTGGCCACGCAGGTCTACCTGAATTGCCTTCGCCTGTCACCGATTCGCTCAGCTGTTTATCTACTGGTGAGTTTCGAGCACCTGTTCACACACAATCAAGCACAGTATATGCTAACATGATTCTAGCCAGCAGCTGTGGCGTCGACTGTCTCCGGAGCCCTGGGCAGTTTCCTCGCCTCTCGCACCTCCGTCCGAGTGCAGATCGGAGGAGCCTACCTGTGGACTGCCGGTTTCATAATCCCGTGGGGTCTGCTGCAACTAGATGCTCATCGAGCCTACATTATCTGTTTCGCATTGCTTTACCTCTTCGGAAACGCGCCTGCTGTAGTACGTGCCCAGGCGACTACTCTCAACACTATACCGAAAGAACAGCATGGGCAAGCCACAGCTATGTTGATGGTCGCCTACCAGACTGGTAGCGCGATCTTACTTGCTTTGGCTAACGCTACTGCGAAGAGCTACACCAAAGACCCTAATGAGGAATCTTCGTTGCTGAATGGTTACCGAGCCGCTTTCTGGCTGCTTCTTGGGGTCACTGGAGTTGCAGGTCTCACCTTTGTTGGGTTTTACCGATCCGCGAAGAACAACGATGTTGGCTCTGAGACTAGTGACGAGAGAACTATCCAAATCAGTGTTGAGAGCGTAACTCAAGAGAAGGTTTGAACGTAGCTTGAGGAAGACTATATAGCGAACTTTAGATAAAGCATGAATACAACGCAAGTCGAAGTCTAGATTTAACAATCGGGAGAACAATCAGTGAGCTGAAGCCGACATACATGGAAGAGCGGCATAAGTCGGATCAGGTTGGACTTTCCTAGGACCGAGTGCTATGCACATAGCTCTAAAACACGTGCGGGGAGCCTAACTCAGTACTACCAAAGAATTCTCCCACCTGTCCAAAAACCAAGTATACATCTACGAGCCAATCAAAGGGCTTACATCCTCTACAAGCCGAGTGTCAAACAGCCTGATCGCATACATGCTCCCAATCATCATGTACGGTCCAATTTAACGACAGCTCCATTACTGTCATTACCATCAACCTAATGCTTTGAACCTTCTATGACGTAGAAAAGCGGAGAGCCATTTATGAATCGTACGATCGATCTTCACGCGAACGCAAAACTTGCCTCTGAATCACAGCTATCGCGAATATCAACAACTTGACAGTGCCATTTCTTTTTGTGACGGTTGGAGCAAAATGAAGACGGTATCTCGGCTCCTGCCCGGGCACTTCTGTGTGGGCTGGACACGTTGTGGCAAAGTCTTCACAGGTTGTAGAGAGACAAAGTCTTGTTGAACTGCGTGTTTTTCATTTCATGATGCATGTTTCTTCTTAATCTGGATAATCGCGCGAGGATCGATGACAACCCTGATGCCATCGATATACCTGCTATCTACGTGCTCATGACCTGGCTTGACGCGGATGTCATAGTTTGTCAACAAATAGGCCAACACAACTTTCTCCAAAGCGGAGAAAAAAATGCGACCAGGGCAAGCTCGCCCACCAAATGAGAAATTAATCTCAGAGTTACTAGTAGAGACAAGCTGATGTCTGAACTCTTCCCCAGGCTGTTGGCGCATGCGATAGAACCGATAGCCATCAAACTTGTTCGGCTCAGGATAATATTCTGGTGACATGTTGACGCGATCAGCACTAACGGCGCACAGTGTCCCGTATGGGATACGGGGCCCCACTGAGAGTTGCATGCCGTTTGGATCGACTACCTTTCTCATAATAGCCACTATCATTATGCGTTAGTTTGGAACGATTCAATTAGATTAGCAAAAGAACTTACTCATGGATGGGGGGTTCAGGCGATGTACTTCCTTCATGAAGCTATCCATCTTCTTCATGTTGAATAGGGCAGCCTTGCTCAGTCCCTTCGTCTTCTGTACAACCTCCTCATACTCTTCTCGCAGTGGTGCCTGGTACTCAGAATACTTCGCGATGTTAAAGAGCGAATGGCTGAGACCTCCTGATATATTCATCACTGACTCAAGGATGATTGTGATCTCATCGCGGGCCAGCTTTTTTGCGGATGGATTCGAGTACTCCGGAATCATCCAATCAAGTAGCTCGCCCCCGTCAGAGCTTATAGCAGCTGTGCGCCGGGATTTGGAATCTTTTCCTGTCGCAAGGTAACGATCAAGATGCTCTTGGATGACTGGCAGCATCAGATCCTCCATACGATCGCGTGCCTTCACAAGGTTCCGGATGCGTGGGATGCGCGACTCGAAGAAGAATCGGACGACAGTAGGTACCGGCCTCAAGCTGCCAACTGCATTGCTCAGACTCTCCACATAATCTGTCATGGCGGCGAACCATTTCGGTTCGCGGCTCAGCTCTTTACCAAGGAAAGGGCGGGAGCTCATGATAGCCGCGAGCCGGAAGGTAGCAGGCCAGATCTGATCCACAGTCACCCATTCGCTGCAATTTCCAAAGACTGTTTCGAATGCATAGGTAACATCAGACTCGAAAGACCTAATCACCACGTCCAGATTGTTCGACATAGCCCGGATACCCGATTTGAGCTCTATGTTCTCCTCACCCTGATACGTGTATTTCCCGAGAAGGATATCAGCCGTATGAGCGGCAAAGCTTGCGGAGGTCGATGAATAGAGCTCTTTCATCGCCTTTGGTGGGAAGAACACATGTGGCATGGTCGGTAAAGCTATCTGATAGACGCCTTCGGGGTACTGAAGATCGAAGTTAGTGCGCCATTTTCAGCTGGTGCTTGTGGAGATGGGACTCACTGTTTCATCGCCATCCCGAACTGCTTTCTCAAAGCTGGAATCGTCTGGCTTACCCATTACTGGGACTCCTGGTGCAAGTACCAGTGCCGGTTTCTGGAGATATCGCCATAGTAGTAATACGATCGAACCGCAGACGGAGGCGATCACCAGAATCCATGATGGAGACAAGAAGAATGATAAGTTTTCATTGGCCATTTCGGCGGAGGCTTCCCTATGAGCAAAACGGACAAGTTGACCACCATGTTTATATTTCACTTGGGCAAGTATACACGTGGAAACACTGTGATGCAGACGTCGGTGGCCGAGCGCAGAGGCGCGCATCGCCAACTCAACCACGAGCTAACCGGAAAGCGATCAACGTATAACATGATCAATCCCTGATATAGATAAGAGCAAGAATCAGTAGTGGTAATGCACCAAAGATTTTAGCAGTTACAAGATAGTTACAATGGATACAGAAAGAACGCACCTGCTTACGTTGCTGAGGGAACTCCGCACCCTGACCAGCGAAGTCGAAGCGCACCTGGAGAAGACAGCGGATACTCTTTCTGAAATCGATAATCGCGAATTCGACCAACTCCGCAATGCCTTTCTCGAAAGTGCCAACAATGCGATACACGGCCTTGTCCACCCCCTCGAGTACTGGGCCAACATCCGTGGCGCATGTGCCGACACTGCTGCATTCCGCTGCGCAAGCGAGCTAGAGATTTTCCAGCACATTCCTCTCAACGGTACGACATCTAGCTCCTTGCTCGCGACTGAATTCGGCGTAGACTCGTCGGTATTGACGCGCGTTATGCGCCTTCTCCAAGCCCGAGGATGTTTCCAAGAAGTTTCCGAAGGCAACTTCGCCCACACGCGCTTCTCCGCCTTTGTCAAAGAGCACCCTCACTTTGCATCCTTTACCCGCACGAGTCTGGAGGTGTTTGGAGGGTCTGCGACGACCTTGCCCGATGCACTCTTGGCTCCTGTGAGAGAAGATGGAGCGAAGCCCAGCGCATTTGAGATCAGGTTTGGTGAGGGGTGTTATGCGTTTTGGGAGAGACAGCCTGAAAAGCTGGCGCGATTTCAGCACGGCCTCCATGAGCCGTTGTTACTAGGTGAAATCAAGGATGCGTATGATTGGGACGATGTTGAAGGAATGGTAGTGGACGTTGGAGGGGGAGAGGGGCAAGTTGCGAGATGTCTGGCTGAGGTAAGTATTATGGTTAGTTCCCCAACAAAGGATCATTGCTAACAGAGCCTCCATACAGCGCTTTGAACACTTGAAATTTGTAGTTCAAGATGCTTTTGTCAATGAAAATGTCGTTGAGCAGGTCGCCAGAGCTGGGTTGGACGACAGGTTGAAATTTGAGGTTCACGACTATTTCACACCTCAAAAGCCCTTAAAAGAAGGTGCATTCTTCCTCAAGCACTGCTTGCACAACAATGACGACGCAAATTGCGTACGCATTCTGAAGGCGATCGTATCGGCCCTAGAAGAAAGCGGGCCAGGAACGCGCCTTATCATCGCCGAGAACGTGCTTCCAGAATGGGATGCTGCCACTCTTCCCAGACAACAGAGACTTGAGCTGCTGCAAGACGATATTAGCATGCTACAGCTATTCAATGCTAAAAAACGAACGAAAGAGCAGTATCGAGAGCTTTTGGTCCAAGCGGATCCTCGGTTACAAATTGTAGGGATCCACAGGCCGCTGAGAGGCCAGTTGT
Source organism: Alternaria triticina (assembly GCA_022609215.1). Classification (NCBI taxonomy): domain Eukaryota; kingdom Fungi; phylum Ascomycota; class Dothideomycetes; order Pleosporales; family Pleosporaceae; genus Alternaria; species Alternaria triticina. The sequence goes on from JAGKPX010000113.1 coordinate 17,016, forward strand.
GCTGCTTGGACATCCGGATGTCTCCACGCTCCTAAGATCTACAAGTCTCATGACATGACTTATGTTCCTCTATGTAGCTTCCAAAACACACCGTAGTTAGTCATATCGCGTGGAATAAATTCTTGCTGTGCGTTCTCAGACAAGAACTCTAGCTTGCTGTCCGATGTATTGATACAGTACTTTATCATGTCCATCGATGATTTCGCCACGTTATCAAAATCTCATTCAAAAGTGTTCGTAAAGAAGAAGTCTCAGTCAGCACAAAACGTCCGTGGATGCTTGTTGGCGTTTCAGACGGATACTGCACTAGGCTTTGCATGACTCTAGTATGGTCCAGACTTCCACTCCCATGTACTCTCAATATGATGTTGTGCATTTGATGATTACCAATCTACCAACATGCAAGACCTAGTTCGAGGTCATGCCGCTAAAGTTGGAAGAAGCGATCAAGCGGAGTGGACTACTAGGTCGGTTGTTTCTGGTCTCGGGTACCGAGTATATATTAGATCCACCTCATCCCAGCTCACACGACGGTACAGAGTCTTTGGCTACATCAGAACGGCCTGTAACAGCATAGCGGCATCCAAAGCAACTTGCTCAGTAGAATAGGATACCGCCATAATGTATGTTTAACATTTTGAGACGCCAAAATGTCCAAAACTAATCGATTCTAGGCATTTGAGACTGCAACACGAGGACGTCAATCGGTGGATCAATGACGACATCCGGCCTCTGCCCCCATCACGAAGGCAGTGGACAACATGGACATACATCGCCTTCTGGCTAGCCTGGCACGTCTCTCTGACCAACTTCACCATGGGCTCCTCAATGGTCGCACTCGGCCTGTCAGTATGGCAAGTCATGCTCGCCATCGTCATAGGACGAATCATAATAGCTGCCGTGGCAGTCGCAGTAGGATTCATCGGTGCCGACTGGCACATTGGATTCCCAGTCTACTCGCGCGCGCTGTGGGGTCTGCGTGGATCCTACATTCCTGTGATTCAGCGCATCATGTGTGGCATCGTGGGTATCGCTGTGCAGTCTTATCTGGGTGGTGTTTGCATTACCGCGATGCTCAGCGCCATTTTTCCCTCCTTCCATCGCATGGAAAATACGCTGCCGCTTTCTGCGAATATCACCACGCAGCAGCTCATCGGCTGGGTCGTCTTCAATCTTCTCTCGGTACCGTTCCTTTGTGCGCGCCTCGAACGAAGGAAAATTGTGCGTGTGTTTGTGGCACTGAACGTCTATTCATTCTGCACGCTCCTGGCGATCATGATTTGGGCCGTTACTTGCGCGGGCGGTGGCGGACCACTGCTGTCGCGAGGTCCGCTACCAGACAGTGACATTGGATGGGGCATCTGCAAGGCGGTCACGACAGTAATTGGTTCAATCGCAGTGGGACTGATGAGCCAACCCGACTTTACTCGTTTTGCTCGCACACCAGGAGCCCAGATCACAGGGCAATGGACGTCGATCTTGCTGTTCGGCACCCTCATGCCACTTTTCGGTTGCATCACTGCATCAGCAACTCAGGCAATCTACGGACAGCCCGTCTGGAACCCCACAGAGATAGCCCTGCGATGGCTGGAAGATGACTACTCGGCGAAAACACGGGCTGCCAGTTTCTTCGTGGCCTTTGGTCTGATGGCCTGTCAACTCGTGGTCAATACATTCGAGAATGGATTCAGCACTGGTATGGATCTCGCTGGTCTGGCGCCCAAGTACCTCGACATCCGGCGCGGAGCCCTTCTCGCACTGGCAGTAGCCTGTTGCTCATGTCCCTGGCAGCTCCTCACGAGTGCATCGGTTTTTCTCAATGTCGTCTCGTCGTACACCATCATTATCGGTCCCATCTTAGGGATACAGATCTGCGATTACTTCGTTATTCGACGCCGTCGCCTTCAATTATCTGCGCTCTACGACACGGACCCGTACGCTCCGTATTGGTATACTCATGGCTTCAACTGGCGAGCCATTTTCGCGTGGGTGGTCACGTGGGCACCGCAGTTGCCGGGCTTCATCAATGCGATCAATCCAGGCGTTCATGTCACATTTGGCGCGGCGAAGCTCTTTGACCTCTCATTCCTGTTCGGGGGTGCAACAGGATTCTTGCTGTATCTTGGCGTGAACCTTGCCTTTCCGACAACAAACCCGGCACAGGTCGACCAAGTCGACATATTCAACATTTTCACTGAACAGGAAGCTGATCGACATGGCATGAAAGGACGTTTTCAGAGTGGCGTTACGGAAGTACCCTAGCTAGCCTCTTCGCTTGCCTCGTGTGAGCCTTGTTCTTCCCATTCGGGCATGTATGGGAAATGTACATAACGCAAAGTGTCTGTAGATTATAAGCAATGAATTGAATCCCAGCTGTATAACCAGAGGAAAGACTGGTAAACATATTTCACCAATGAACTATCTAGTACCTAGGGCAGCCAGTCCTGATATCCTTCGCATGTTATCCTTGAACGATATCTGTCGACAAATTCGCCTCAGAAGACCGCACTACTTAGTTTCACCAGTAATTGAGACACGCGACACTCTCTATAATCGTCTCGAGGCATTGTTCCCTAGGGATGCTGTTCTTCGCAGTACCCATAATGTTTCACATGTCCAAGTCTCGCACCCATACACAAGCATTCTAGTAGGCAGCCATCTCCCAACGTATTGCAGACTATCGCCCAATCCACGACTTTGACGATCAAGGTACCGTACATCGATGGTGTCTGACTATTGGCTGCACTCTTTCGCAGCTGAGGTTCGTCGGGTACCGACCTACATCCCCACCAAGATCCCGATCTCGCGCTAGCCAGATCGGTATCAACATCGTAGATCGAACCGTCCTCCTCACGCCATCATATCGATGCCATTACACTTCCTCAAGACTTGCCAATTGTGAAAAACATTCTCTATCATCGCTTTCTATACCCATCTTTCAGTTCGTGTAAGCGCACGAAAACCTAGTAACCACAATGGCCAGCACCCTGACCTCTCTAAACACTCACCTCGAAGATGTCCTCCGCACTCTCAAATCACAAGCTGTCAGCCAGGAACTACAGAAAGGCCTGCACGATCACACCAAAGGTTCTCTTCCAGATCCAGAGCTACAGCGCCTAGCCAACAAATCCATCGACCTGCTGCACGAGATTGAACAAATGCTCGAGCCAGGGTACCTCGTACTAGCCGACCACTTCCTAGGTATGTTGAAAAAGCCCCCCATCCAATTCCACATATTGCCCCCCGCGTTTAACTAACCACCCCCACTCCAGGCTACGTGCATGCCAAATGCCTCGTCGCAGCCGTCGACCTACGCATCGCCGACGCCCTCGAAACCTCGGGCCCAACAACCATCGACTCCCTCGCTGGCACGTGCTCAGCCCGCAGCGACCGCCTCGCCCAAGTCCTCCGCGTCCTAATCAGCAACGGCATCTTCGCGTTCGACAAGACGTCAAAGACGTACACCAACAATGCCACGTCCCGACTCCTCCTCTCAGACCACTGGACGCAGTGGCATCGCTGGGCGTCGCTGTACGGCACCCAGTTCTACGACATGGCACGCGGTATACCGTCGTCGCTGCGCAAGGACGCCGTAAGGTCTGCGGCGCAAATCAATTACGATACGGATCTCAACATGTTCGAGTATTTTCGCGGCCAGGGATGGGTCCCGCAGCTGCATGCGACGCTCGGTGCGGGTGCGGCCGCGCAGGCACCCGGTATCCTAGCCGATTACCCGTGGGAAGACTTTCACGGCGAAACGATTATGGATATTGGGGGCGGAGGCGGCGGCTTCATTGCGATGCTGTTGCGCGCGCACAAGGCGCTCAAGGGCGGTATCTACGATCTGCCGCATGTCATCGAGTACGCGAAGCCGCTGTTCCATTCGAACGATCGACAGTTTGCGGATGTGGGTGCGCAGATTCCGGTCGAGAATTTAATTGGGGGGGATTTCTTTGAGAGTATTCCGCCGTCCAGGATCTATACGATCAAGTGGACGCTGCATGATTGGCGGGATGATGATGCGAGACGCATTTTGCGTAACATTGAAAAGGCAATTGTGCCTGGAGAGAAGAGCAAGTTGATCATCCTGGAGGAGATGCTGGATACGACGAGGAGTAAGAGGCTATCGAGGTATGGTGACATGAACATGATGATTGCAGCAAATGGTGTGGAGAGGACGAGGGACGAGTGGATGGCGCTGGCGGACAGTGCGGGGTGGACCATCACCAAGGTCTATCCACTGAGGAATGCGTGGCATTGCGCATTTGACTTGGTGCCAAAGAGTTGGCAAAGATAGGTACGCGAACATCGCACTACGAATCAAGAAGAACATACTCGAAAGCCATTGCCATGTGATGAGTCCTGGTTGATGTGACGAAGCCAACCGTACCTAGGTAGTGTGACTGCTGAGACGTCTATTAGCCTGTTGTACAAAAAAGATCAAGATCAGGCCGTTGACCAAGCTCTTACATACCTTGCACCGCATGAAGCTCGTGTACAACGATCAAGCAAAGCGTATACACACGGACCACACGGACCAAAGATGAGAATTCCGCGTAGCATAATGATGGCCAGAGCCGCAAGGCTTGGCAACACAGACATCATGTCGGCTTCCGGAACTGTATATTCATAATTCGTGCAGATACCAGCATATCTCTGGATGCGCCCAGAAAAGGCATTCACAAATCCAGCGTGAAGAACCAGAGAACGCCCAGCCGTCTTCTCTAATATCTACCATACTCGTGGTAATCGAAGAGTGAATTTGTATAGCCAGATCCGAATCGTGATGGAGGAACAAGGAACTGGTGAGGGTGGACAGAGCTGAAGAGCAGACAAGAATCATTGCAGAGATTCTCGGGAAAACTTTGCAAGACATCTTGTACCATGGGTTCCCTCAGCTACAGCTGCAATGGACTGGTCTCGGATCGGACCTAGAGCTCATCATGTTTCCAGTCCTTGGTATCTGTTGGGGAAAGATCCTTTGGCCTAGGAGGATTGAAGTGGCCCATGTCGGCATTCGATTGGGTCCATCTCTCGGTTCCCGAAGACCAGGTAACGGAGGAAACAACTCAGGAGCAGATGCCGGGGGCACGGAGGAGGATATCTCCGAGCATCGACTTGATCCAGTACCATAGCACCAGCGAACAGGTGTAGACGGGAGGGTTCGATATCTCTTGCACTATGTAACCCAAGGGACACAGTCAAGGAAAAAGAACGCTTGGGTCCCAACAGGTTTACTTCTCTCGTTAGCGCCACAACCTAGGAACTTGCTCTTAACCTGCGCTGCGCACGCAAGGAGACTAGCAAGACTTATTCTTACTACTTCCCCTACTATTCTCTTGTAGTGTGAAGCAAATACCATTGCCTACAACTACCCCTCACGAACTACCCCATTGTAACCGACAAGATCAACCATCGGCATCCGAGCATTCTTTTCATACACCTTAGCGCTTCTCAGTTTTCGTTTTCCTCCTACACTTTCATCCACGTTTTACGCAATGATCGCATCACCATCCTCAGAGCGCGCCTTGGTACTCTCCTGCATCGCAAAAGCCCTAGGCGTACGACCAGAAAGCATCGACACATCGAAATGCTTCACAGGGCTAGGAGGTCATTCCATCTCGGCCGTCGAAGTGCAAAATGCATGCAAGCGTACAGTGTCGAAGCCGCCAACGGTCTTGGCGCTACTCACATCGCCCTCCATCGAAGACTTGTTGCGAGCCGTAGACGCGCAGAGCCCCTTCGAAGACGACATGGTAACGTCCAAGAAACTCGAGTCTCGGACAATCGTACAAGTGACAGAGTGCAAAGAGCTCTCCTCGTCCGAAGATTCGACTCCAAGCCCCGCCTACTCGAGCGATGCAGAGGAAGACGGTGCAAGCATGGTCATCGACGCGGCACGATCAAGGCTTCTGCACGAGTCAAACGACTTGGAGGATCCATTACCACTCTCAGAACAAGTGGCAAGCGGGCCGATGCTAGATGCAGATTCTGCGCCGGCAACTGATCTCCAAGCCGCCTTCATCCAGAGCGGCCAGAGCACGATCCACTACTTTGAGACATGGCATCTCGAAGACTTGCCCTTCATCAAGTACGCTTGGAAGACAGTCATGGCCCTTGAGCCCATCTTCCGGACGACGTTTGAAGAAGCCGGCCCCGGCGCATATGTGATGCGCAAGGGCGAGTTCCAATTCCCATGGACGGACGTGGTGACGTTTGACCGCAAGGCGTACGAGGAAGAATTGACAAGAGTGGAGGGGCAAGCCGGGCCGACGTTCGTCTTCAAGAGCGTGGTGTACAAGGCGTCGGGCAGCAGCAGGCATAGCCATGGCGACAGCGAGGCCACGATTATGCTTTCCATCCATCACGCCCTCCTGGACGGATTCGCCATGCAACGGCTAGCTGACAAGGTTCGGCGGGTGGCAGCAGGAGAGACAGGAGCGGGAGTGAAAGCAGGCAAGTCGTTCTTGTCGGTCGCGCGAGAGCTCGAGATGGTGAGGAGAGAGCACAGGGCAGCGGCGACAGAATATTGGAACAAGCGCGTGCAAGGCCATGCGGGGGCGGCTACCGGTCCAGACGTGCGCAAGCCGATGCAAGAAGCGAAGCAACCCAGCAGTCAGCGGATGCGCAACGAAGTCAACGTCGACTTTGCGCACTTAAGCGGGCGGCTGCAGGCCAGGTCCAGGCAGCTGGGAGTCACAGTAGCCGCTCTGTTCCATGCAGCCTGGGCGGTGGTGCAGGCCATGTATGCCGACAGCAGCCGTGTGGTGTTTGGGACCATTATGAGCGGGCGGAACACGGCCCTCGACGGCATCGACACAGTCATTGGGCCACTGCTCAACTCCCTGCCATTACACGTGAGTGTCGACGAGGACATGACGACGGACGAGATGGTGCAGGGCGTGTTCCGCGATCTCGTAGAGCTCTCGTGCTACCAGTGGAGCACGTGTGAACACGGCTTCGAGCGCGACTTTGAGGCGGCCCTGTCGGTCACGCGAGGGCTCGACAGCGACCCGACACGTGACGGCATGCGCCCTATTCGGCCGGTGCGGTACGACTTTGAGAGCAGCATCCCGCTGAGCCTGGCGCTCGACGAAGCGGCCATGACGCTGCGTGCTGTGTACCATACTGACAAGTACGCAGCGTGCGTAGTCGAGGACATGGCGGCATGCTTCGTGAGCGCGCTGGAGCGGCTGACTCACTCGATACGCATGCAGCAGTGCCTGGGCGGCGTCATGACAGTGCCCATACAGGGCCGCCTTCGCGCATGGGGGAATTGCCTGTCCGGATTCACGACGCGTGCCGCGCACCAGAGTGAGGATCTCGTGTCAGTATTCGAGACGACGGCACGCTTGCACGCCGATGCCGTCGCTGTAGAGATGGGCAGCGTGCGCGTCACGTACGCCGAGCTTAACTGGCTTGCGTCGCGCACCGCTCAGAGGCTCAAGGAGCTTGGTGTTGGTGTTGGCGGTGGTGGTAGTGACCAGGTCGTGTGTGTGCATGCCGACGGCAGCTTGGAATGGATCGTGGGCCTGTTAGGGGCGCTCAAGGCCGAGGCGACGTTTTGCAGTCTCGACGTGACGCTGCCGCACCAGCTGCGCAGCGACATGTTTGGAGCAGCGCGGAGCCGTGTCTTTGTCATTGGCCATGAATGGCAGAGGCAGTTCGTTCCCGATGGCTGCACCCACTGCCTCGTCCAGGAACCGATGTCCCGTCTTCCCGCCACACCTGAAACAGCCACCAGCACCGCCACCGCCACCGCCGTCACCAGCCGGACGCCGCGCCCACGGGCCCCAGCGTACCTCTGCTTCACGTCTGGCTCGACGGGGAAGCCTAAGGGCGTGCTCTGCACACACCAGGCCCTCGTCGCCTTCCAGAGCGACCTCCAGGTGCGGCTGCATGCCGCGCCCGGCGTTCGCATTGCCCAGTTCATGTCGCCGGCATTTGATGGCAGCATCCACGAGATCTTTTCCGCCCTGGGGCACGGCGCCACACTAGTGCTGCGCCCCCAGGCCTCAGCCGCTGACCCCTTCTCGGTGCTGCATCACGTGAGCAGCGCTATCATGACGCCATCAGTCGCGCGCTCTCTGCTGCCCGCCGACTTCTCGAACCTCGAAACCGTGTACCTCGTGGGCGAGCAAGTGCCGCCCTCCGTCGTCGATGCATGGGCGCCGGGCCACAAGCTCTACAACATGTACGGCCCAACCGAAGGGACTGGGGGCGCCACCATCACGCGCCTCCACCCGCGCCGACCCGTCACCATCGGCCGCCCTAATCTCACGTCGCGGTTGTACATCCTGGGCCGCGACGGCCGCCTGCTTCCCCCTGGCGCCGTGGGCCAAATCCACATTGCGGGCGTGCAGGTGGCGCTGGGGTACGCCAACATGCCCGTCGAGACGGCTGCCCGCTTCGTCCCAGATACCGTGTGCCCGGATCTGGGTGAGCTCATGTATTGCACCGGCGACGACGGGTACTGGGACCACAACGGCGAGGTTGTGTGTCTCGGTCGTAGAGACCGCCAGCTCAAACTGCGCGGCTTCAGGCTCGATCTGGATGATCTTGAGACGCGCATTGTCAAGACGATTCCTTCGGTCAGGGCGGTGGCGCTCGCGAAATCTGCAAGGGGGGATGGACTGGTGGCCATGGTGCAGCCGGCTAGTCTGTGTCGAGATGCAGTCAGAGACGCCATGCGGCACACGCTGCCTAGAGCCGCTGTGCCTTTGGACATTGCTTGCGTCGACGAGTTCCCCTTAACGAGAGCCGGGAAAGTTGATGCGCAGGCAATCACAGTCTTGCTCTCTGCACATTAGCTGGAAAACCACAAAGCAGATGCTGACCAGTAGAATAGCCTACAGGCTGCGTGATTACAATTATAGATTACTTAACCTTGTATTTATAGGTTCTAGCTAGCTGTAGGTCGGTTACACGTGTGTTATGCAATATTATAGTAGAATTACATTATTCTGTAGTCTAGTCTGTGCGTATTAACGCCTAAGCTATATTAAGCTTAGCTATATACTTTTTAGCTATATATACTTCTTAGCTACTCTACTATAACGCGTTACTCTAAATTTAGCGCTCTATACTATTAACGCTATACACTTAATATAGATCTCTAAGAAGTTACTTTTAATAATACTATTTATAATCTTAATACTAGTATTTTTAGAAGCTAGTAATAAGCTATATAAGTATATAAAGTTTTCTAATTACTACTTTAAGAGTATATAAAAAGCTACTAACTATATATAATAGTATATTAATAGTAGTAGTAATTAACTCTAGAATAAAAGGTCTTTCTAGTAGACTAGATACTTAATAAGTATTATAGTAACTACTATAGTTTCTCTAATACCTAAACGCGTAGATTTTAGATAACTTACTAGATTATTTAAAATCTATTAATTAGCTAGCTAAGGCTTAAGCGCTATATATAGCTCTAGCTATTATAGTAGTAGCTAGTAAGAAGCGCTAAGAGCTATACTATACTCTAATTAGCTATATAAATTTTAGGTAGCTAGCTAGCTTACCTAAAATCTATAATACTAAAATTTCTACGTAAACGTATTCTATTAGAAGCTCTTTAAGCTACGTTCTTATCTTAGCCTAACTCTATACTATTAGTAATATATAGTAAATATACTAATTATATATACCTATTCTTCTCTATCTACTATTTTTATAATATTATATAGCTTTTATTTATAAGTATCTATTTTTATAAAGCCTACTATAGATTACTCTAAATCTTCTATAACTCTAGACTTAGCTAAAGCTTTTATAGCTAAGGTATAAAGAAACTTTAATTTTTAGCTACTATACTTATATAATAATTATTAGTACTTATAGAGCTTTAAGAACTATCTAAGTAATATATACACTACTAAGTAAGAACTTTAGATCTCTATTACTAAGCGTAATAGAATTATCTACTACTAAAAGAAGTAACTTACTACTAACTAAAAGTAGATTACCTAGCTTAAGGTTAAGAAGTCTTATCTTACTACTACTATAAGCTCTACTATATAAAGTCTCTATAAAGCTACTACTTTACTTTTCTAAGCTATAGCTAAAGCTTATATAGATAATTTAATAAAACTATCTACGCTTATTACTTTTCTATATTCTAGAACTACTAGCTTTAGTAAGAAAATACCTAACCTAAAGAAGTTTAATAGAACTTATAGTAACTTTTAGTAGTTTATCTAATAGATATATAGTAAAATAAATATAAATACTAACTATTTTCTATTAGCTACTAACTAAATAACTTATATTATAGACTACTTTATAAGTAGCGTATACGCGCTAATACTACCTAAAATCTAATATAGTATCTTTTAGTTTATTAACTACCTATAAATACTAAAATACTTAGAGTAGGCGTTTAGAGACCTAGATTATACCTAGAATACCTAGAATAAGCTCTTCTAACTATAGTAAAAAAACTTTAATTTTAGTATCTACTTCTCTAAATTCTAGTAACTAGCTCTAGAGAAAGATATACTAAAAAGTATACTTACACTCTTACTATTTTAAAAAATATTCTAGAAATTATAAAATATACTACTTTATAATCTAGCTCTATTTTAAAAGTTCTTTACTTATACTAGCTATCTATAGAAGCTTAATAACTATTACTAATAGTACTAGTAGTAGGTTATCTATAACTACTAAGCCTTATCTATTAGAATCTTTCTAGTAAGCTACGCCTCTACTATAAAGCTTACTTTTAGCCTAGATATATAGAATAGATAAGTAAACTTTCTCTACCTAGTAGCGCTAAATACTATACTAATATATAAACTTATAAACCTTAGTTTATAAAGAAATTCTATAGTAAATAGCTATAGAGAAAAAAGTAAATACTTCTATTATAAATTAAAAAACTACTAAGTAGCTCTCTACTCTAAACCTAATATCTACTTATTTACTCTTTTCTATATAAAAGACTCTTACTAGTCTCTAAGCTTTTCTACTACTTACTAGTTTCTCTATATATTCTTACTTTAGATTCTTTACTTTATTAGCTTTTTATATTCTTTTACTTACTAAATAGCTAGCTTACTATCTAGCCTAAACTACTTATTAAATAGAATAAGTTTAAACTAAGTTATATTTAAGCTCTAAAGTCATATAACTAAAGCTAGTAGCTTATAGTTTATCTCTCTAAAATATCTATTAAGAGGCTCTTAGTGTATAAAGAAAGTAACTAAAAGTTTAATATAATAATTCTATCTATCTTACTAAAGATAGAAGAAAAGATAATACTAATATATATAATAATAAACTCTAGTATAGAGAGTAAAAGGTTTGTAAACTAAAGCTAAGCTAAAAGCTATAAGCTACCTTTATAAAAACTAAAGAACTTCTTTAGTATTATAATATTTAATAGAAACTTATTAGAGTAGAGTACTATTATATACTATATTAAGGCTACTATAAGAGTAGAAAACTATATAAAAACTATCTATCTAAATATAATATAGCTAGCGCACTACTTTATAATTCTTAGAATACTTTAGCTAAAATAGTATAACCTAAGAATTAACTTTACTAGCTATACTCTAATATTTAAAAGTATCTGAGTCTACTAGTGTATATATATATAGACTTGTATATTACATAGCCACATATATATATATATATAGTAGAAGCTGTTATTC
>JAGKPX010000114.1:0-27356 GCA_022609215.1 Alternaria triticina
AATAGTAAGAATTTATTTTTATTACTTAAGAGTAATATTAAAAGCTTTTTTATATACTTAGTAATAGTATATTTAGTTTTCTATAAAGTAGAGATAGGTATTTTTTTACTATAAAAGAGAAGTCTAAAAACTAAGTACTTTATAAAAGTTATAAATAGTAAGTAACTATACTTATTAGTACTATCTTTTTATACTAAATTATACTTACTATAGTAGTAAGTATAGTAGCTAGTATTATAATTTTTTTTTTTTTAGAGATTTAAAGTAATTATAGTATTAGTAACTAAGTTAAAAAAGGCTAGTAGATTTTTTTTAAAATTAGCTACTACTTAATATAAGCCTACTAATAAGTAGGGTAGCTAATAAAATAGCTAGAAATTAGGCTTTAAACGTTAATGTAAGAAAAGGCTAGTTAAGAGCTAAGGGTCTGGACAGCAAGCTGACATATGATGATCGACGCAGAGCCGCGTTTGCGTTACCGGCGATTTGGTAGTAATCGACAGAGCAGCGAATCGTTGATCTCGTGCTGTGGGGTGCCCACGAACCCTTTTCTTCCTCCAGCGATCAGATCCTACAAAAGTTCTTCCGGAGTACAACGACGGACGCACACGAGCCTTTGCCAAATGCATCTACACATGCATGAGCACCTCCGTCTTTAATCTCCGCTCGCACCTTGACTATGCAGCTCTCGGCACCCGCTTGCTGGGTGTACATGTCTAACAAAAAACATGCTCATGATAGCCCCAGTAACACCCGCGGGCTACCCAGTTTAAAGCGGGGCAGGGTGAGTTTCTATTACCCCCAGAGAACTCCACTTCCAGACAAGCACAAGCATCGCGGTGGGAAAGCAGCAGAACTAGAGTATTGGAAAGTGTTCTTAGGTTCTTCTACTGCGTTGATTAGCCGCCGAGAAGGATCGAGAATGGATCAGGGGAACTAAACTATAAACTGAGGCAAGTTGGAACGGCACATCAGTAGCGGTGTGCAAGGAAGTATGCAGATGCAATGGACGGATGGAAGGATGTGGAGAATATTTAGGGTGACTTGTGATGCGGTTGGCATGCAAGACATTCTTTGGTTCGCAGAAAGGTGGGCGCGATGGGCATGAGTGCATCTGCATGTGCGTGCGTGTTGGTGTGGTGGTTGTCAGAATTTTGGCGAGGCGGGGCTAGGTGGTGTAGGGGGGACTTGGTGGGTATAGTTGCGACGACGGCAGTGACTGTGTGCTTTGAGTGTGAATGTGGTAAGTTGAGAGAAGTACCATTTCGTCGTGTGGTGTGATTGTTATGTTCTATTCTGATATGACGCTTTCTTGATGTCGCTTCGCACATATCCTGTGATCGTGGGAGTGAGCGGCCCCGGAGTTCAACCACCCAGCGCTCAGGCCACCGCGCTTTCCTCATCAACCTCCCACTTTCCACGTGCAATATCTTCACATCACTTCTGTTATACATCCATCGCCAGTTGTACGACATCGCCGAGCGCTGACTGACAACTACAAACCACCTTGGCGCTTAGATGATGCCATGTAAGCTGCTGTGCCACACGGTAGACTCTTGGTACTTTACCGAGATAATATTGCAAGGGATGTCTCGAGATGCATATCGCAGCCGCGGCTGAACCGGATATTTGCCCTTCACATGCTAGATCGCACCAACGTTACCCGGTAGCTGGTTTTACTACAACAAACGGGTATCACCATCTCCCATCTACTGAGTGTCGTCTTCCCTACACTATTGTCTTCCCGCTTGATCCATCCTATTACTGTAATAACGCGCAATGTCAACATCTAACCCCGAAGAACCGTCTTTCCATCCTGTTACGCGTGCGCCGGCGCCATGGAAACTCACGGCGGAGGTGTATATGCTGTTTCACATGTTGAAGGGGTTGCCCGGGGGTGTGCATGGTGAGCTTGAGGGGAAAGAGGGTGGGTGGGATGGTGAGGCGATGGGGAGGTTTGAGGGGGGGTTGGGGACGGTGTGTATTGTTAGGTATAGGGATACGCCTGTTGGTATGTGAGATGTTTCTGTTGTGGGATGAGTGGGATGAGGAGGGGTGAGAATAGGGAAGGTTGTGGATGGATGGGATGGTGGGTATTGTGGATGTCGAACACCTCTACAGGCAGGATGAACAGAGCAGGAAGCATGCACCTGAAATCCACACAGAATCAGAAAACCCATATCGATCACTCTAACCTCATCACAGGCCCCTACGACGAACTCCTCCTCGTCCCCGGAAACTTCACCGTCCCCCAACCAACAACCACCCCATCCGGCCAGCCACACATCAAAATCCCAAAAAAGGCCCAACGCATATCCCGCATCTACGTCTCCCAACGCACAACAACCTACAACGGGCGCCTAAACTGGAACATCCCCAAACAGCTCGCTCGCTTCTCTTTCTCCGCACCACCAACCCCACCCGGCGCCTGGCCCCCATCCACTCTCACCGTGCAAGTCTTCCCGCCTGGCACCAAAGAAGGCGACGGCGGCGCACCATTCTTTGCTTGTACTCTCAAACCCTGGCAATGGATTCCGTCATTGCCGTTGAACACGAAATACCTTCCTCTCAGCATGGCCGCCGCGCAACCGCCCCTCCCATCCGCCCCGGGACACGAGAAAGCGGTCAAAGAAGTTCAAGAAGGACTGCAGGTGGACGACTACGACACAAATGTCAAGAAGATGGACGCGGTGCTAGTAGGAACGCAGAAGTGGCGGGCGTTTGATATTGCAGCGGTCACGCCGAGGGCGCGGGGGTGCTGGGTTGAGGTGCATGAGAAGAAGGAGAGTGAGGCTGTGGAAGAGGGTGAGGAGAATTGGTGGCCGAGGGGACTGGGGGCGTGGAGTATGGGGGCTTGGATGGAGGATGTGGATTGGAAGCTGGGGGAGGTGGTGGAGTGGACGGTGTAGGTTTACGATGACGCATGTGGAAAGAGCGGACGTCACATGCCGACCGACTCTGTTCTGTTTTCCCAGGTAGATGCTGAAGTGCGGTGAGTTTCACTATGGCTTCTCATCTCGTGTAGTCAGGGTTGAGGAATCGCGAAGCGCTCGGTTACGTGGATTTTTTTCTCATCTCGGGTACTGAGAGTTGTAGAGCGGACGCTGATGTTCCCCCGTCGAAGCGGATGGAAGTGAAAGGCGCGTTTGCTGTGCGTTTGTTTACACTGCCTAAGTGCAGTTACCTTGAAAGCGCGCACGAGCGCAAACCACGTGGGATTAGATTGGACCCTTCATTGTCACTTTACTGTCACTTTGCTCTCAGTCTAGCAACATCTCGTACAGTTACCGCGCGCACACTCAACTTCAATCACACTATCTTCACTCGCGTGTATTGCTCTTTTCACATACAGTTAGCCACTACCTCTGTATATAATACACAGCGCATGTCATTCAAACGCATGTTGATATTGGTGAGTGTGCGCCAAGTGAACCCTCAACCTGCGATCTCAACTAACATGGATACAGTCAGTCATATTGATAGCTATACTCTCCATCATGATGCGCTCTTTCTTGCCATATGACGTCCGCTGGATAGCCAAGCTACTCCGCCGCGATGTACGCAACCTCCGGGCGAAGTTCACTACAAGATCGACGCAACAAGGAAGGCCCGTGGACCTTACGACAAGTAGCTCAGCGCATCAAGTGGCTAGTACCACGAACGTGTCACAACTGCCGCAAGGTGTTCAGTGCAGCAAACCGTCGTCACAGCATGCCAGCCAAGACAGCGTATACTCCAAGCCACCCCAAGACAGTCCCAGAACTCGTCAAATCAGCAGAGAGGACTGTCCCGGTACACTCTACGAGCTCTTGGAAAGCAGACTTAGGGCTACGTATGCTTCTCGCGACCGCGACATGTCGCACGAAGACCGTTGGAGATTCCGCGGTAGTTGGCTAGTGCTCCACAGAGCCATTCAAGGATGTCGTTCGGACCAGAGCGACGATGCCTCCAGCGTCGGCACGGATAAAGCAAGCGAGAATACAATGCTTCTGGATATGCTGAACCAAAGCACTCGATCGCCTACAGCCAAGGTCAGCATGATGCCAGCTGCACCATATACCCGACATGGCAGTGACCACGACCGCTATGATTCTATGTTCGGCGATTGTCCCACACCCACAATCACACCGTCTCCCGCGCAGCTCTGGCTTTCCATTCTTGAAGCCACCGACGACACCCAGAAGGTTGCACCAATGGCTGAACAGCTTCTGGGGTACATTTCGCAAGAGAAGAAAGCTTTCGACATCATCGAGCAGGTCGGAAACCCCCACAAGAAGTTTTCCGATGCCGATGACGCTCAACTCCGACTTCAATTCCGAGAATTGCTATGTCCGGGGACAATGTCGTCCAGACCATCATGCTGACTTCACCGCCAATGTCCAGCAGAGTCTTGGTTCTCGGCATCTAGGGCGAATCATGCACCGGGTCGGAATAGAGGTGTGCTGAAAACCCTTCGTCGGCAGCGGGCGATACCGCATTGCGAGTGGTTGCCGAAGCGGCAGAGTGGGTCTATTGGTCATGGCTCTTTACCCCTCCTGCGGCATCCAACGTACTTATACCGCTCGGGGAGCTCGATTATGCAACACCAAACCGCTCGGGGAACCACAATCTGCGATTCAAATTCGGCGCGCATCATCGATTGGGAGGTACTTCAGGGCTGCGAGGACGCTTTTCGGGGACTGTGCAGGAGCTTGCGACATTTTTCACGCCCTTTGACATCAACTTGCAGCGCAATAACGCGCATCTTCATACATATTAGACGAAACCTCTCCCAAAACCAACTCGGCCCTTCGTATGAGCAGCGAACCAAAAGGCAGCACGCCAGGATCACTTAGCCCACACAACAACTTGACCAGAGTCAACACTTATCCTCACGCCGAATTTACCATCCCGCCATCGGACACACTGTCACCATGCCCAAGTGCCCAAACTCACAACGCCGATGCCCCGGCATCGGCCAACTCCAAGGAGAATCGCCCAAGCAACACTGCAACTGGAGATGAAAAGGCTCACCGACCTCTTGATGAGGAATCTCGGTCAACATCCATCGCTAATGACGAAGTAACCTATCCAGAAGGTGGCCTAGGTGCCTGGTCTGTCGTTCTAGGATCGTTCCTTGGACTCATCGCGTCCTTGGGGATGATGAACACGGTCGGTATCTACCATGCCTACATTGCCGAGCACTACCTGGCAGACTACACTGAGTCGACCATCTCGTGGATCTTCAGCATGTACGTCTTCTTGTCGTTCTTCTGCGGACTCCAGATTGGACCCATATTCGATGCGCACGGCCCAAAGCTATTGGTGCTGGCAGGCAGCATCCTGCTGTGCTTGTCAAACTTCCTGCTTGGAATTTGCACACTGTACTGGCACTTCTTCCTCGTCTTCGGCGTGCTTGGGGGTCTCGGTACGTCGTTGATCTTCACGCCTGCGTTCGCCGCAGTCAGCCACTTCTTCCTGCAAAAGCGAGGCAACGCAACGGGTATCGCCGCAGCTGGAGGCTCGCTGGGTGGTGTCATATTCCCGCTGGCGCTGGAGAAGCTACTACCCAGGGTAGGCTTCCCATGGGCGACCCGCATCATCGGCTTCATCACGCTCTTCTGCTGCATCGGTGCCTGCTTCCTGATCCGCTCCCGCCTACCACCCAAAGCTGGACAATCAGTATGGCCTGATTTCCGGATCTTCCGGCACAAGAGCTACTTCCTGCTCACGGTCGGCATCTTCATGATGGAATGGGCGCTTTTCATCCCGATCACGTACCTCACCACCTTTGCGGTCAGTACCGGCGCATTCAGCCCGTCATTCTCGTACCAACTCATCGCCATCTTCAACGCGGGAAGTTGTCTTGGTCGCTGGGTTCCAGGCTTCCTAGCCGACAAGCTCGGGCGCTTCAACAGCATGATTGCGGCACTCGCCATTTGCTCAGCTACATCGCTAGTCTTCTGGCTGCCCGCATCGCTACTCACCCCTACCTCCGCGGCCGAAGCTACGGCTATCAAAGCACTCTCCATTGTCTACGCGGTCTTGTTTGGTTTCGCATCTGGCTCCAATATCTCATTGACACCAGTCTGCGTCGGCCAGCTTTGCGATACGAATGTCTACGGCAGGTACTACGCTACCTGTTACACCGTGGTTAGCTTCAGCACGCTTACGGGCATTCCAATTGCGGGCGCGATCATCCAGTCCACTGGTGGACACTACTGGGGAGTGGTCATCTGGACTGCAGCTTGCTACATCGTGGCGTCACTTTGCTTTGTGTGGAGTCGCGCACTCCAAGTTGGCTGGAAGTTGGGTGTCAAGTTCTGAGGGTTGGCGTTGGCGGCCACGTGGGGTTGCGGGGAGGCTGAACGTGCAGCGACTTGCCAGCGTACTCGTCGCTGCTGTTGGAATGCGATTCGATCGCTGTAACAGGAGGATGATGCAATACGAAGGGGACACAAATTGGAAAAAGAAGGCGGGAATTGCTTTTGCGCACTTGCGTACTTGACTGTGGACGGCGGTTTCGCGTCCTCTTACACTCTCTACTTGATCTTATGACGATCTTCGCGGACATAGTACACGAAGAATAAACACTCTTTCTTGCACATGATCTTAGCAAACCAGCTCCCATTTTGAGTTTCAACGTGATACCGAGTTGGCGGATGATCTCCCGCTATTCGGAGCAGCCACCGCAGCTGGAATGCCTTGCCTGGACATTCCCATGCATGACCGCGGCTAGAATTCGACTTTTCGTCCAATCTCCACTCAATAAACGCCTACACACTCGACAACATTGTTGCGGAAACATTGTACCCGTAGCATTGGCGCCGTCCGCTTGGCCAAAGACGACGGCGCGCAATAGCGAGGCGATGGAGGCCACTTTACCCCTGAGCCAATCCAGCTACAAACACGTGGGTCGGCTAGCGAAACGCCGCAAGCAGCACCGGGCGCACCTCCCTCCGAACAGCGAGCGCGAAAGTATCGCGTCCTCCGTCGCCATTGACTTTGCTTGTTGTTCCGCCTCGCGTCCATCGCCGTCACGACGCATTGGCTTGCAGCGTCCAGCAGCAAGATCTGCACTGCGCCATTGCCCCTCTATAGTTAGTAGCGTCTCCGTCATTCGCGGACCGTCGCGAGCAAGCCAAGCGAAAAGACAACTGTACAACGCCTCTGGGATTCCTTCTGAGATGATTGACAGCAAGCGCTGTAGCCTGCAGGGAAGCGCTGCGGCGATCGTCCCAGGCGTACCGTTCCGCGAGAATGCGAGTCGTACATGTGCCGTCGACTGAATCCAGGCACCTAGCTACCCGTTTCGGGACTACAGAGAGGCGCGATTAGGTTTGTAGCACGACAAGGCACCCGTTATTGGTAATTGAACCATGGCTCCTAGCGGTAAGCAAGGCGAAATGGCACGACAACCGCGACGAGAATGACTTGATTCGTGGGCGCGCCACGATTTCAGCTCCTCCAATTTGGCAAAAAGAAGGGGAAAGGTGGGGAGCGTACTTGTCAAGCTCCTGTCGCTCTTGTAGCTTTCTTCTGCGGTGGGTACCCGGATGCTTTTCTTTACCCTGCATATTTTCTTTTGTCGCTATCCTGAACCCTGATTGTCTGCTTTATCAGGCCTTGATGTCAGGTTCGCGAGCATGAAATCTCAGTCTTGCGGTTGCCTTACTAGCAGATACTCGGGCGACATGGAGCCCCCAATCCCCCGCAATATCGACCTTGATCTGGATCGGGATACGACGAGGCCGACTGCGTTGAAACGAAAGGGTTCAACACTACAAACGTCGGTGGAGGTTATGAGATGCAAGTTTGGGAAGCCAGCGGGATCACCGGAGGGTACTGGCGAGTTCAAGCCATCGAAAGATTGGACACCGATATACTATGCTGTCTACCACCAACGTGAGGCAGCGCTTTCACATTTCCTACGCGCGGGCGCAACACCGAATGATGTCGCTGGCTTGGGACTCCCACCGTTATGCATCGCCATCGCCAACGGCTACGCGAGTCTCGCGAGAATACTGTTGGATGCTGGTGCCGATGCCGATGCTGCGATCAAGACCAGCGGCGAAACAGCCCTTCACATAGCCGTCAAGAATGGCCGCAGCGATCTCATCGAGCTTTTGATCCCATACGGACCCAACCTCGAGACGAAGACGAACGACACCGGCGAGACACCCCTCCACTACGCAGCGTCAAAGTCCGGATCGTTAGCCACAGTCATGACTTTGCTCAAACATGGCGCTAGCTACGAAGCGCTCAACGGTCTCGGTCAGACGCCAGCTGAAGCTGCCCTACACGCCAACAACATACAAGGCGCCGTAGCGATCATCAACGCCGCACATGGAAAGCGCCACAAGCTGGAGAAGGAGTTGGAGATGCTGCTGAAGCACGTGAAGAAGACACAGGGCCGTTTTTCGGTGGGCAATGACCTCATCGCGGATATCTTCGCCGCAGCTTGCGATTCAGAGTCCAACGTCCTTGTGGAGGCCATCAAGAGAGATGACGCGAGCTTGGTGGAGATGTTCCTGGAGAAAGGCTCGGACCCGGATCGCGAGACCGCCAACGGCCTCCGCCCCATCTTCGTGGCATTGGAATGTGCCGGTGCGCCGGTGATAAGTGCACTTCTGAAGCGCAACCCGGATCTCACCATCCGCGACAGAAAGGGCCTTACTGTACTCCAGGCCACCTTCGAGAGCCCACTGGCTCAAGAGAAGGAGACCATGTCTATCATTCTGGGTGCTCTGCTTGAGCAGGGCGCTGACGCAACAGTGACATACCCGGACGGCAAGACACTGCTTCATCATGCCGTATCTCCTCGTTTCAGCCATCCTAAAATCGCGCTTCAGCTCATCGACGCTGGCGCTGAGGTCAATGCAAGGGATCAAGACGGCGATACGCCCCTCCATCTTGCAACGCACAGTAGAGTCTGCACAGAGCTGTTGCTAAGACACAAAGCAAACGCAGATCTTACTAATGCTGAAGAGCTTACGCCTTTGCTCAATGCTACAACGAACAGTACAAAAGACCAGGAGCCAGATCTGGAGTCGCTCATCAAGGCATCTGACCTCCGCAAGACTAACATGAACGGACAAACAGCGCTGCATCTTGCCGCAGCCAACGGCCTAGAACAGACAGTGCAGTCATTACTACGAGCCCGAGCAAACACCGCCATCGGCGACAAGAACAAGAACACGCCGCTTCTTCTCGCCGTAAAGCATCACCAATGGTCCATCGTACCCCTGCTCACGATACCACCGAGCATCAACTCCTGGGATGAAGACGGCATGAGTCCTCTCCATCTCATTGCTTGCACTATACCCAAAGCACCAGCTACCTGGAACGACATCGCCGCCATTGTTGGCCCCTTCTGCGAACGCGGCGTCAGTCGGACTACGCGCGAGCGATCAGGTGCTACACCGCTCATCCTTGCCATCAAGACACTGCCGGAGGACGGCTTACCCGTGATCGAGGCCTTGCTAGCACAGAAGGCGGATCGTAAAGCGAGTCGGAACTGCGTCAACCACGAAGACCACAAGAAGCAAGATGCGCTGTTCTATGCGGTGACAACAGGCAAGCCCATCTTCGTAGATGCGCTGCTCAAGCATGGTGCCACATTCGACTTTGAAGATTGGGTACCTGCCAAGAGCAAGTTGCAGCCTGCGGTGGAGGCTGATAAGCAAATTCTAAAGCTTTTTGCGCAGTACGAGTGGATGAAGCGCGCAGGGTTACTGCGGAGACGGCCTAGCAATCCTGTTGCGGAAGTCTCGTCCTTCGCTACGACGTTGCCTGTCAAGGACCTTGAGCAGATGATCGCGATGGGTCTGGATGTGAATGCTTTACCGCGATCAGCTTTGGGCGTCTCTTTGATATGCGCAGTCCTACGCCATATCACACTTCAACCGCCAATGCCAGCGGAGTACGTTTTGAATATACTTCATGTGGTTCTGGATGGAGGTGCGAACCCGAACGCGGGCATTCCTCGAAGCTCAATGCGTTCGTCGTCGCCACAGTCTAACTCGGAGCCAACGCAGACTTCGGTCTTGACCCAGCATCCACTCACCTTCTTGCTTGAAGAGTGCCCGGAAGTCGCGTTGGATATCCTGGCACTGCTGGTAGCCAAAGGTGCGCAGCTCACTATTGCATCTCCATTTTCCAACGGCCGCCTACCACTTCACTCGGCGGTTGTGGCGCATCGATTCGATGTGGTGCAGGAGTTCCTGCTGCACGGGGCGGACGTGAACAGTGTCGATAACAAGGGACGAACACCACTCTTCATGGCCGCTGAAGGTGGGGACTGGGAGATTTTGAACTTGTTGCTTCGCAGCGGCGCCAGCATGGACACGCTCGATGTCGAGAACAACACACCCTTGCACGCCGCAGCTGTCGGTGGCAATGACAAGATTGCCTCCTCCCTCCTCCTTGAAGGAGCCAAAGCAAACGTGAAGAACGTGGTCGGCCTGACACCAATGGCATGTGTAGGCGACAACTATTCTGAAGAAGGCAGAAGCCTAATCGTTGCCATGCTCAAAGAAGCCGAAGAGAAGGAGCAAAAACACGAACAAGACAAACGGAAACGCGTCGAAGCAACAGCCGCGCACGAAGCCAAGATTCAGCAGCTGAAGGATGACGAAGCGAAAGCAAAGTTCCAACAAGAGCAAGACGCCCGAGTCCGCATCCAAAAAGCCAACGAAGAAGCCGCAGCCCAACGTCTCCCCCAGCAACAATCACAGTCCCTCCCCGCCCCAATGCCGACGTCACCACCACAACCCACGACCCGCAAACCCTCCTTCCTATCCCGAAAAACCTCCCTCTTCTTCAACAAATCAAAAGCCACCACCACCACCACGCCCCTCCAACCCTCTACCCTCCCCAAACCAAAACAAACATCCATGCTCCGCCTCCGCATCAATACCCCATCCACCAAGCAACACACGCACCCAAACTCCGACCTCTTACCCCCAGTTATCGTGAACCGCGCCATCCCCTCCCCCCACATCCTCGCCAGCCCCGACTTCTTCAGCACCGAATTCAACAATATGATGGACCCAACACGGCCGGTTATCGCGTTGCCGGCGGCGATACAGCGGCGCACGACTGCGGCGAGGGTGGATAGTGGGTTGAGTGAGAAGCGGGGAAGTAGGGGTAGTGTGATGGGTATACTAGACCTCGAGAAGGTGAATGAGAAGTTAAGTAGTCCGAAGGTGGGGTACGGAAGGGAGGGGGAGGAGCAGGGGCAGAGGGAGAGTAATGGGGAGTTGGCGGATTGGTTGGCGTTGACGAGGATGATGGATGGGCTGTGAGAGGTTGAGGGGGCTTTTCTTGGGATTTTACGACTTCTTTTTGTGTATACCAGATCTTGTTCTTCTTTTCTTTTTTCGACGTTCCATAGCTTTCACGTTTGCGATGTCTCTGCGGCATATCTTGGAGTGCGATTTCTCATGTAGTAGTGGTACTTGCCTAGACGTACACGATGCCAGGATGTACATGTTGATACCCGGGCTTTCGATCATGTACAATACACTTGTTGACCTACCTTCCTTGAGATTGCGCCGGACAACTGCTTAGCTTCTACACTCATCTGTCATTCTGGACGTCGCGATATATGACCTTCACAGATATGTAGTATGGATCGCTGCGCCTACAAATATCGTGTGCAGCGCGTGTGCGTCGGTCGCGGAAGGCGCGTTCGAAGTTCATCGCATACTGCGCTCACATATGGCATGGAAGAATTCTTCTGCGCCTCTAGAGGACTGCGCTGTTGAATTTAGGCCTGCTGACAGCTTATAGCTCTGTTGCAGAGGACGGTGTTTAACTGAATAGCTTTATCGAATCGCACGCAGTTGCTGCAGCAGGAGACATGCCACATCGGTGGTCGTGGTGGTCGCGGTGGCCTAGTTGAGCATACGTCATCAGCTCTGCCCCGCTCTTTGCCCGTCATCTCCACCACCTGGACTAAGGAATCATCAAACACCCATAAGTCTACATTAACTCTATGTTACCTACTTCGTATCTTTTCATCTTAACGTAGTCTGCAGACCTGTTTAGCTTTTGTCTTGTATGAGGTCTGCCTGGTAGTACCTAAGTAGGTTGGCGTTGCTTATCGCAATCAGCGCAGGTGACTTTGCCCCGCCTTCCCATCCGAACCAACTCTCACCCACGACAACGCAATACATCAGAACCGGGCGCGACCTACGTACTGCGTCATTTCCCGTGTAACTCCAGGCGGATCGTTGCGCTGGTCTTCTTGTCATTCAGGCTCGGCCGGTTCTCCAGACGCGATCGCTATCAAACATCCACCTCCTGCTGCTCACGCTGCAACAAGCTTGATCATGAGCTCGGTCGCATATAATCTCTTTCAATAACGGTTATGGCTGGAAGCAACTTCTGTGCTAAGTGCCTCGCGATCGTTTCAGCGGGGCCACATGAACAGCGCGGATGGGGTTACGATAGTCATGCTGACAAGGAAGAGTTCCACAGAGGGGTATCAGAAGGCTGTTACATCTGTAGTTGGATGTGGAGAGCGCATGAAAAGAGGAAGTCAAAGGAGCACTATGCAACCGGGCCATTACGCTCTACAACGTACACCTGGTCGACCACTGAACCAGTCGAGAGAGGGGAGTTAAGGCTCTCTATCATCGGCGACGCAAACCACAGGGTGTGCTACAGTTCGCGCGAATTTTCACTCTTCAGCTCAGCTATTGCCGGTATCGAACTCGTGTTCTTTACGAATATCTATCATCGAAAGCTAATAAACGACAGATCGCTATTCAGGAATCCTCAATACGAAGCTGAAATCATCAATTAGGTCAGAGGAAACGTTCTCCTTAGTCAGAGGATGGATCAACCAATGCTGTTCGCAACATGTCGAATGCCAATCGTTAGCAGTTCCTGCCGAGTTGCCGACACGACTTATATGTGTGCAGTCAACTGGTAGCTCCAAGCTAAGGGCAAATATATGTCGCGGCGCTTCACTGCCCAGGTGCACGCCATACCTCACCCTTTCTCATTGCTGGGGCGGAGAAGAGTTTTTAACAACTACGCATGCGAACCTCAGCGCATACGAGTGCTCGCTTCCGATCGATAGCTTGTCTAGGACCTTCCAGGACGCCTTTCTCGCTACTGTGAAGCTGAATTTCCAATACATTTGGATCGACTCCCTCTGCATTGTGCAGGATGACCCCGATGACTGGAAAAGGGAATCGCTTTCAATGCATAAAATATACAAGCATGCTGTCTGCAACATTTCCGCTTCTGGCTTTGCTAATGGCAAAGAAGGCTTCATACTGAGTAATCGTCGTATCAATCCGTCCCCAGTGGCTATCACTCTCGGTCGCGCGGCTAATCAGAGCTCGTCTGAAAAGTCTCATTATTTAGCATGTGCATTCCCATGGGAGGTAATGAGAGAGGGTCCTGTATTCAATCGTGCGTGGACACTGCAAGAGCAACTACTTGTAAGTAGCCCCACGAACCACGGAAGGAAGTTTCTCAATGTCGCCGACAGGCAAAACGAACGGTGCACTTTGATGATAGCCAAGTGCACTGGGAATGCAAATCGATGGTAGCAAATGAGGTTTGGCCCCGTGGTTGGCGGAACACCCACTTCGAAAGTCGCTTTCGAGAACAACCCGTTAATAGCTGGAACTTCGACCTTGACAACATGCCAAAAGATAAAGTGAGTTCGAATCACCTTACCGAAGTATGAATAACGCCCCAAAGAAACTAAACGGTGGCAGAAGTCCATCTACAACAGCTGGTTCGAAATTGTCTCAGTGTATTCCGATCGGCGCCTTACGTTTGCTGCGGATCGGCTTCCTGCTTTAGCCGGTATCACCGCAGAATTTGAGAAGCATCTTGATGACAATAGCGTGTACGGACTCTGGGCAAGCGACATGCATCGTGGTATACTGTTTCAACAGCCGTATGACTTCCTTTACAGTCCACAAGACGCTCGATATTTGCCGGCATGGCATGACGCACCAAGTTGGTCCTGGGCAGCTCTGGACAAACCCGTAGTCTGGAATGCTTGGGGACTTTTGGGTCACAGACTCACTCACCTCACTAACATCGACATCATCCCATGTCTAGAGAGTTCACGACTGCGGCTTCGCGAGACATTCATAATTTGCCTAAGCGCGTATGGGTCCTTTCCATCGCCAGGCGACGAAAATAGTCTGGCTACGCTTTTCGTGGGGCTGAACAAGAGCGGCTTCGAGTTCGGGTTCTACCTAGACCACTGGTTCGCCATGACTTTCAGAGAGCACCCAAGCAGGATCGCGTCGACAACCACTCGAGACGAACGCCTTACTACTCCTACCAGAGATGACCAATCTCTTCTGCAAAGAACCGTTATCGTGCCGATAACGTGTTGCGTTTGGTATTGGGCTAAGCACAATGACAACGTTGCTAATGTGTGGTGTCTGCTTCTGTGTGCGCCACCCGGAGCCGAAGAGGGAGTATATAGAAGAGCGGGCGTTGTCGCGGCCACTAAGTATTTTGGAGGCCACGAAGACGTAAACACCGATATGGTCAAAGCCCAGTTCGACGCATATCGCAGGCCAGTTGCTCGCAGATTCTTTCAAGAGGAAGATGATCAGGGTAATTACACGGTTACGGTCATGTAGAGAAGAAGGATTCTATGTTGATCTTGAAAAAGTCCGACCACCTAAAAGCATACATTGTCGTTGGTTCACCTACATGACAAATTTCCATCTTAATGTAGTCTGCAGACCTGTTTAGTTTCTTCCTCATATAGGGTGCTATGTTGGATAACTCGGCATAGCTAAGCCGCTTACGTCACGTTGCATCAAGCACTGCCAGCTCACGCGCAGGGTATGTATTCATCTGCTCAAGCATCGCCTTTGCTCAATATTGCTTCCCAAGAGACAGCTATGCAAAACGACGGCTACTATGTGTGGATGTGGAACGCCGCAAAGCAAGAGCGCTTCCGCTTGTCAGATGATCAGACATGCTGGGTATACGAAAGTTCGGGCCTGAGAGTACTAGTGGAAACAAGCGACGACCGGCCATCATCACTGTCAGACGTGACGGAGCCTGTAGTATGTATCAAGCTGAGCTCACCGCAAATCAGCATATCAGACTCGCGACTTCTCATATTATTGAGAGCATCTTTCTTTCTAGGTAGCCAATGTTGGGAAAAGCTGGAAGAGAAATGTCCTTCGAGCGTATCAAAGCTGTGCTCAAACAACAAAATCCTCTTCATGCAGCAAAGCCAACTCGATCACTATGAACCCTCATCAGAT
The DNA here is from genome assembly GCA_022609215.1 of Alternaria triticina. Classification (NCBI taxonomy): domain Eukaryota; kingdom Fungi; phylum Ascomycota; class Dothideomycetes; order Pleosporales; family Pleosporaceae; genus Alternaria; species Alternaria triticina. The sequence goes on from JAGKPX010000114.1 coordinate 15,246, forward strand.
GATCGACCATCTTGTCCTTACGTGGGAAAGCTCGACCACCCTCCATCTTGCTCCTGTCGCATCCGCCGATCGGGCACCAGAAGCGCGCGTTGCGCACGTCGTGCACGGAAGCGTGGTGCCTGCGCAACTCGTGTCGTCGACCGAAGGTTGCACCGTTGCAGGGCGCGATGTTACAGACGTGTCTACGAGGGAGCTGCGGTCTGCTTGTAGGAAGAGTGACGTTCGTATTGTGCTGAAGATTGGCGGTTGCGGAAGTCGGCGGGGCCCACGGCGCGTGAGTGTCGATGATGAGGTAGCGGGGTTGGTAGATGTTGGTGGGCTGCGGTGCGTCGAAGACTGCTTCGGGGGTTGCGAAATTCGCGGCTGCTATTGCGGAAAAGAAGTTTGGTCTATAAATGGATTAGTGTCAATCGAGATTTGGTTATAAAGTGACGGTTAACAGCACAGTTAGAGAGCACTAGGAGATCTTCACGGCATATACGAGCTGCATCCCGTTTACACGAGGATGCTTTCGGAGTTGCACAACAATGATCACGTGGGCTTGACTAAACGGCATGAGTATGTGAAGCTGGTGAACGGTTGCTCGTGTCGCAATACGTTCGAGACGGCTGGATCCTGTATGTGTTCGGCGAAGAGGTTGCGGTCCCGGAAGAAGATAATCGGTGTGGACTGTGGATTGGCGATGGAAACGATTTATGAATTCCTTGAGGACTAGCAACTATCCATCTCCCTGCGGGCTGTGCCCTATCATCTGAATTGCATGGGCTTATGCACCAACCAGCCTCTTTCAGTCTGCCATCTATCGTGACTCTCGCAATGTCCCAACCCTTCACATCCTTCGTCTGTATCCACCGAAACGAAGTACCAACATAACTCGTGTCGTTGCGCATCGCTTGGATGCGTCGTAGGGCCATCGATCACGTTTGTGGGGTTCGACGCTGCGTACGATGGTTATACCTGGACGAACTTAGCAGGTTGATTACAGCAGGTTACTTCACCAGGCCAACGTTACCTTCTTTGCATGACCTCATATCAAGCTTCATTCAAGGTAGAGACGTGTCACGGATTGAACTGTTCACACAGGCTCACAGCAAGATTGAACCACTTACTCCAAGATACCATCGCTTGGCAAAGCAGCGCGAGGCAGGTCTATATCGGTCGGCACCGGAAGGGACCATGGCGCAGTACCATCAATGAGATGCTCGTTCATAGTCGCATCGAAGTCAAGCGGAGGATCGTATTGCGCAACGGTAATAGGCGGGACGATGTGGATGTTGGGGCGTTCGTACGGTATGACGCTTGAAGGCAAACCGAAGCCTGTCCTTCTGTAAGTCTTGACACGGTACGCATCACGTAAGGTTGGAGCTACCAGAGGCAGAACTATCTCGCGGAGCGAAGATCTGCTCGATGTCGTTGTCGGAGTACAGCGAGAAGTCAAAGTTGGCGGTATGGTCGGACATGATGGAGATGACGTGGTGTACGTATAGGCAAGATCAGGGTATAAAAAGTGGAGGAAATCACACTGAGGTATCAAACTGATAAAAAGGAGGATGCATTGGTGATGACGGACACCGCTGTTTTGTATGTTCGATGCGGCTGAGGTGGGGCAACGTCGCCAAGCTGTGCCCTACCATAGAAGGGCAACAGCCACAGGGCTATGCAACAAGCTGCAGAGGTTGTGCATGATGGTGCATCGAGTTAGCATGGATCGAGAGCAGCGGGAATGTTAGCACGTGACTACGGCAACATGGAAGCTTGAGATATTTGAATCATCGAACTGAGAACTAGGTTAGAGACAAATGCGTTAGGGAAGAGAAGTCGAGCGACGAGAAGAAGAAGAAGAAAGCCCAGAACGTCTTCACACGTCGGAGTGGAGAGTGCGGGGCGAGAATGAGTTGTTGTCGCACCATTATGCACAACGAAGTCACCGATGCGCATCATGCTGTCGACCTCAACATCCCATCGTCATCCAGACCATCAAGCCCACCATACCCCAACCCCCACACATGCGCACCGTAGTACCTGCCGTAGTTCGCCATCCATACATGATGATAATTCTTCATGGCCTCGCTCAAGCGTTCGAGGAACGCATCAGCCTTCTCCTGTTCCTCTGCAGACGCTCGCGGGAAGAACTTGGCTCGCAGCACGTGGAACCAGAATGTCGTCTCGACAGTGGCCATGAGGCCGAGACCGGCGTAGACGGTATAGCGCACTGCTGGTTTGGCATCGCGGACCAGCTTGAAGAGGTTGAAGGGTGGGAGCGACGGGCTCTCGGGTTGGTGGTCTGGTCTTGGTGTTGAGGGGATGTGGTTTTTGGGGGAAGCTGTAGCGATGTGGAGACGGCGGGTGTTGGTGACTGCGGCTGACGGTGAATCATGCAGATGAGAAGAAGTCCGTATCAAAGGAGCGATGCGCATATTCGTAGTATTCAACTTCATTCGTTGAGCCATTGGATCCTGGGGTACAAGCTGGAGCAGCTCACGTGACGCGGGGTTGACAAGATGGAAGAGTTGACTCGATATGAAGATTTGCGACCTACCTGGACTCACCAGTATGCAACCTATATACTCACCTTCCCGCCTACTCATCTTCGCCTACTCACACCTGAGTGCGTCAAAGTCAGCGCGAAGTCATCGCGAGGCAGCCGCCAAGACAGTCATGTTTGTTTGGGCTTAAGATTGCGAGATATTGGCGTTCGCATGTGCAATCTTAGAATTTGCGCAGGGGTATCGAAAACGGTGCGTCCGAGCGCCGTTGACGTCGACGGCCTGGTGAGGGAAACTCGTTCACGATGCCTGGGAAAAGAGTGAAGGATGCGCGCAGAGTGTAATATCACATGCGCGTGCGGATCCGAGTGAGGTGTATGTGTGGGCGAAACAGGGAATGGGGTGGTGGAAAAGGCGGTGGCAGGCTTGTGGGCGGGGAGTGTGAGCTGGCAGGGACACCTGGGCAAGTGGAGCGTGGTCCGCCTGCCGGCATAGTCAGGAACAACAAATCAGCCCTCGACGCGCCCGGCTAGCGACCACCACGACGCTTCACTCCCTCGACGCTTGCTTTTCCTGCCACCGCTCTCTCCCTCCTATGTAGCTCCTACCTGCTCATAATTAGATCGAGCATGAGCGACACCATCCACCACTCTGCGACGCATTTTTAACTCACCACGCTGCTCCCGCCGGCTATACACGCCTTGTTTACGCGAACGGAGGGGTCGAACACATGGACTCGGCCGGCCTTGGTGCCATGCCAGGGCCTCGCTGCTGTTGTGGGAGCCATGACTGCGCTTTCCTCGCCCACAACGGAAGACTCTTAGAGGGATTGGAGAGGGACGTCTCCAAGGCTGCACAGCTGGGCCAGGTACGTCGCTCACTCCCGCATGTCGGCTCTTACTACCGCGCATGCCGCTAACCTTTGCCCTGCAGGCCCTGCTCGTCCGCCATGAGGCCTACGTCGCCGACTCGGAGCGCGAGCGCAAGGAGATGATCAACACCATCGAAGGCCTCGAAAAGGACAAGATCGAGCTCGAAGCCAAGAATGCGCAGACCATCAAGGCGAACCGCGACCTCCTCGACCAGCTCGAGCAGCTCAACAACGCCGTCGCCGAGTCAGACGCCCACATCCGCGCGCTGGAGGACACGCTGCGCTCCACCGAAGACGAGATCGACCGCCTCAGCTCCCTGGCCGCACGCACGCAGCTGCTCGAGCGCCAGCTGATTGACCTCGAAAGAGAGCAGTCGCAGATCCAGAGCAGCCTGGACGCCAAGATCGTCGACGAGCGCACAGCCATACAGCGGTGGAAGGTGGCCGAGCGGACTATAGGAGATCTCCAGGACCAGATCGACCGCATCGAGAAGGAGTCCCGCGCCGAGCGTCAGCGACACATGGAGGTCGTGGCTCGCATGGAGCGGAGGATGGTCGTCGAGGGCGAACTCCACACCGCTGCCGGCAGACTCAAGGCCAAAGCTGGGACTGACAAGGGCGGGCCCAACGTCGTCTCCCACTTTGTTAAGGACATTCTACTCGATAATGCGAATCTGCAACACGGCATACTGGAACTGCGCGAGCTACTGGGCAACTCCAACGAGGAAGTCGAACGCCTACGAGACCAACTCAAGGTTCACCAGCCTGTCTCCACATCGCCCCGGCCCGATGAGGACGTCACGAGTCCGTCGCTGCAGAAGGAACTGGAAATGGAACAAGAAGCGTCGCTACAGCAGGAACTGCACATACACCACCATTACCACGGCCCCAAGGTTACCAGAAACGTGCCCAAGCCACCGGCGCAGCGACGACCCAAGAAGAAGCGCTTCTCCCTTACCCCGACGCACTTCGACCCGCCTGCAACCCTCGATCGCTCGTCTACGGCTACAATTCTGGAACACACTGCTGTCACTGTGCCTAACTCGCACAGATGGTCTCAGGCGTCAACCCTCACGCCGGGCTCTTTCGCAGGGTCACCCGTCTCGGACTCACACCGTGGGTCCATGTACGACCGTGTCTTCAGCGAGGCCTATGACTCTTCACGGCCCACCAGCCCTCCCGATTCCATTGACTTCCAGTCTCCCATGTTTGGGCCCGTCAAATCGAACGACTACAGCTCCGATCCGGATGCGTTGCCGCCGATGCTGCGAAGGTCGTCTGGCACTCTTGAGGTCGCTAAGGGCGGAAATAAGCATCTGCGACGCAAGTCTCGCGGCCTCATGCCACCGAGCCTCTCAACAATGCGCAGCTCAAGTACGCCGATCGCCCTTACCGCTAAGAGCAGTCCTGCGACGGCAGTCATATCAGCTGTCAGCCCCGCCAACTCCTTCTCGGATGCCAGCTTTACGCTCTCACCCTACCTCCAGCCGGAGCCTCAAGCTGCTATCCCAGAGGAAAGCGAAGACTCCTCGCTATCGACGGCCGAGCCATCGCTGATGACGTCCAACGGCGAATTCGAGCCCGACGACCTCGTCTCGCCCATGACCGCCATGCGCCCCGGACTACGCCGCCACGCCTCCCACGAATCCCTCATCTCGGTCTCCGGCATGGACATCCACACACTGCAGTCACGACCCTCGCAACTCCTATACTCTAATGCGGCGAGATTCGCAACGCCCGGCAGTTCTGGCTCCGTCGGCCCCGAACTCACACCCTGGACCGCTACCGCGCACGGCACGCTTTCGAACAAGACATCGCAGAGCAGCATGGCCAACCGCGACTTCCTCTACTCCAGCATCGCGAACCAGAAGCGCGGACCTCGGAAGAGCGACGGCCCCCAGCCCTCCAGCGGTCCCGGTCTTACAAAGAAGGTCGGAGGCTGGGTCTTTGGCAAATGGGGCTCATCGCCTGCTCCCGTCACTTCGCCGACGGCCACCCGCGCGCCTTCGATCCTTAGCCAGGAAACGCAGTCCACGCAGGACACCCAGTCGAGCGAAGGCACCACGACCACGAATGCGGACGGCTCGAAGAAGAAGGACAAGCCCAAGCTGAGGCCTAGCGGCGTGAACCAGAACGGACCCATATGGGGCTTCTTCGACGAAGTCCCCGATGCGCCGGCGAAGGTCGTGGTGCAAGACTACGATGCGGATGCGCTTGGTGAGGCCTTGGCTGAGGCTTCATAGACATGCCCTTGGATACGGATGTTACAACAGCGCGTGCGTGTGTATAAAGAAGGCTCTTTACATATGGAAACATCTCTTACCATCTATCTCCTTTGGGTTCACGATAGACTGCATCATCGGCGTTTGGATTTTTTCTCTCCGCGGACTTTGGATGTCGATACGTTTGACGAAGCGCATGAAGTGAGGGAGGACTTTCCTTCTTCTTTGGATAGACGAGATACGAGCTGAAGATTGATACCCAATTATATTGCCATGGCGACGTGGTATGCTTGCTGCTTACGCTGAGTTCCCCTGGTTACTTTCCTTTTCTACCGTCCGGTCATCCTGCGATGCTCATTTCGCTTATTACAGATTACCCACATCATCAATGATGGGTACTCGCCGCGGTGGCTGGCGTCTGGTCCCAGTTCTGAAGCATCACTGACTGTCTTCGAGAAGACCACAATCTTGAACACGCATCTCTACGTCCACATGTCTACTTTATCCCGCACATCCTAATCGCAATCAGCAGAACCTACCGCTAGGCCTACCGTCGAGCTGGCGGCAGTTCACATCCTTTCCGACAACGATGCAATACATACGGAATCCTACTAAAGCTAGGGTCGTGCCTGCTGGTGCAGTCGATACTGCGCGATTCTTCACGATGAATGCATATACGGACGGAAGGGATCATCTCTCAGCGGTGAGTGAGACGCAGTCACGATATTCCTTCTATCCAGATTAGTCATGCATCTGCTACGCCTACCGTCGAGCTTGCGGTAGTTCACATCATTCTCGGCAACGACAGAGTACACGCCACAAGCTGCTGGAGCTACGCTCACGCTTGCGCATGTTGTCAACACTACGGGCATCTTCACAATGGATTCGGAGACAGTCAGAAGAGCGGACCCATCTCAGCGGTGAACGATGAACAGCTATGCTTTCGCATTTGTCATCGGTAACGACATCGGTTAGAGTAGTTTTCCTCTTATCGAGTCGCAATGGGCTCCTTCCTCGCCGGGCATTGTGCTCCCTCCTCGCCGACCATTGTGTTCCTTCTTCGCTGGGCGCCGTGCTCCTTCCTCGCCAGTAAGCAAGGTTTACCTTTTTTCGTCGTTAAGCAAGGGTGAGACTACGTCATCGCGACTTCCGTACTTACGCGCATCCTTCACATCCTTCACTTTAACACTACTCAGGTAACTTACTATCGCTGCCACGTGCGTCAACGAATCGCGATCCGCTTCCTAATGCAGTCATTCCCAAAATTGACATCGGATCGGCACTTACCCGCCCATGCCGCGGCGGTCAGTGAGCCTCTCACGGCTGTGCTTACTTCGCATGGAGGCGTGGTCATCCCCAAAGCTGATGTCGGTACCTACCCGTCCGGGTGGTGGATGTCTCGCACACTATCCGGCGCTCTGCTTCTCAATTCAACCATCTCTTAAGTTGACATCGGCACTTACCCGTCCGCGCCACTGGAGGTCTCGAACAGTGAGGTGAAGCGGTGGTCTGTAAGTTTCGCATGGAGGCGTGGTCATCCCCAAAGCTGAGGTCGGTACCTACCCGCCCGCGCCGCTGGCTGCTCCCGCGGAATATGCTTCCGCAAGATCGATTTCAGGGGATCGTACTCACCGCATCGCATTGGGGAGCGAAGTGAGAAAAAGCCGCACGCGGGTGGTCAGTAGATTTCATGGGTGGGTGGTGGAGGTCTCGCACACTATCCGCTCAACTCGCGTCGACCAACCGCGCTCTACTGCTACCAAGACAATCATACTCACCACATCGCAACGGGGAGCAAAGTCAGATGACGCGGCGGTCAGTGACTCTCGCACGGCTGTTCTGACTTCGCATGGAGGCGCGGACTGCCACAGCGGCCAAGGCAGTCTATTGTAGGATGCAATCCTTCGCGCATCCAAGGTATCTTGCACAGTCTCTCAGCCTTCCAAAGCGAGCACATGTTTGACCGCCTCGGGAGGTGGAGGGAAGGTGATGGAGGCCTTGCACACTAGACTATCCTAGGGATCGTTCCGACCCATCCTCGAGGATGGTTATCCCTGGAGGATGCATGAAGTCGATGTCGGAGCAGATCGAGGACCGTTATATACATGAGCTGCACAGAGGCTGGAGTCGCCAACTCTGTAGTCTGGACACACCTCGTGGAACTCGCCTGCAAACAGGAACCATGACCTTTCAGATTGCCAACCTGGAAACATCAAGCGACGACATATGTACGATCCGTTTCCATGACGCCGGAGCCAGCATGCGATCCTTTCCGACGAAGATCTCCGGATGTTTCTCTTTTCGGGTCGAGGGCGCCCGTGGAGGCGAGAGCCTCGGGCATCCCCGGTACAGGCGAGCGATAAGAAAAGGACACGAAACGGCTAAGAGATTTGATCAACTCATCCTCTTTGCGGGCAACAGGAAGAGCAAGGTCACCGTCTCACCCAATGGTCTTGTCGGAGGCTATCCTCAGAGCCATCACGATTGGGCCACAAAGAGAATCGCCTTCTTCGTCGAGACCAGATTCGACTTCCCGACTTCTCTGAGACCTGCAAACAACGTGTCGTCCACTCAATGGCTACACTTCGCTGAGCCATCATCGAGCGCCGCAGTCCAAGGTCTTTTGACTTCAGGCTTGCGCAGTGTCACTATCCTATCGGGAATCTGTCTGTTCTCTGCCAAGGCCATGAACACGGCTACCAAAGACGTGCCGTTTGTCGACCTTCAAAATGCGCAGTGCGACGGAGCTACCCTCTACGAACTGGAGTACATTGCACGTAGTGCTCCGGCCATCGCAGATCTTGCCATTGCGTCTCGACCCGCGGCGGCGCGGACTGAGCATAGCGATGGCGGCAAAGCCTACCAGCCGCTCCAGATCTGCTTAGACATTCCCAGTTTCCATTACTACCAGACCATTGACGATCTACTGCGGTCTGGTCGTTCCACATTCGCTGAGGCCCTGCATTGGCTCTATGTTATAGAACGGCACCATCAGCAGATCTCGCATATTTTCCGTGGTTATCTCCGCGTTGAGCTGCTGCGCCGAGACCCGTCCGCCAAATCATGCGCCATCATCGTTACTCCAGGTGGCGAACGAATTCTCTCCAGCATCCGCAAGTCGCTCATGATGCGTACGCTTCCATCAGTGCAACAAGCCATCGACGATTTCGGTATCCACGAAAGAGCCTGGACAAGGTTCATGCAATTTGTGCCCGACACGGAAAAGTCGAAAGACTTCAGATCGCTGGGTCAGTTGTTCTACGTGTACCAAGTGGTACGGCACGCATTGAGTGACGAGTCAACACAACCGGACTTGTTGATCAGTGTCGAAGACAGCGCCGAACGCGGCGTGTATTCCCGAGCTCAAAAGCTTCTCAAACGAATCCGAGAATCGACATGCTCTGCCTCGCCCGTACTACTAGAGACGTACCTCTGTCCACGTGTCTTCGTCGACAACAACGCTTCCGGATCGGAGCTGTATGCTCACGATCCGTATCCGGCTTCAGTATACGAGAGATGCAACTCAGAGAGCGATAAACTGCTTCTTGACAGTTCAAGAACGTCCCTCAAGCGGGAATGTTCAGGTAGTCAAAGCGATGTCGTCCCGGAAGCTGATCGGACGCTGTTGGAGCTGGACACTTTGGAAGTGATTGAGAGGTTGTATGGCCAGAGATCGGCTACGCTGCTGCGGGAACTGGGTACAGAGGTAGGGCTCTTCGACGTGCCGGCGCCGCCTTAGATAGCTCTGAGAATGACGGCTTCGATGTGTTGAGTCTTGCTGCGAGAGGAAGGGAAACACAGGCTACACACCTATCCATCTTACTACTTCTTTCTACTATTGTATCGTACGTTACCCGACATCTCGGATTCTTTGAACGACGGTAATTGGTTGGAGCTCGCGCTGACATGCAGCACCCTATGTGGTGTGGTTATGTACATACTGCAGCGACTCTCGATCGACCATCCCGAGCATCGCGCCTTTGCTGGTTGTGCGCAGGTGTTGAGCAGAGCAGGCTATCCGCGAGAAATCTGCTCCACTCCGCATATAGAACGCTCAGCGCTGCTTGAAGTACTCTCGACGACAAATTCGGCTACGCCGCAGTGGTGAGCAAGAGCTTGTAGTGCTCAGCGCGAGCCACCTACGTCATCGCGACTTCATTGCTTACGCGCATCCTTCACTCCAACACTGCTCAGGTAAATGGCTATCGCGTCAACCAATGGCACTCGCCATCGTCTTATCTCCGCATGCGGGGAGTATCAGGTACTTATCCTCTCCCTGGCTTTCGCTGGAGAGCAACCACTTTCCACTTGAACCTCTCTCCCATCGCTGGAACGTTGACAACAATGAAGTTCATTCCCAGCAGAATACCAGGCTACGCGCTAGCATCAACCTTCGTTGCGCTCGGTGGCATACTGAATGGGTAGGTCGTGAATGCGCTCCATCTCTCGTCACATACGCCGCGCATCTTGCCCAGCGTAGACACGAACCAACTTACTAACATGCCATCAGATTCGACACAGGCTCCGTCGGCGCCGTCACCGAAATGCCATCCTTCACCCACACATTCGGCCACCTGTCACCCACCATGCGCGGCTTCACCGTCTCTCTAATCATGCTCTGCGGCGCCATCCTGGCAACAGTCGCTGGCCACCTCGCTGACCGCTTTGGACGACTTTGCATCATCATCGTGGGCGCAATCCTGTGTACTATTGGCTGCGTCCTTGAATGCGCTGCCTCGCATCTTAGTCTTTTCCTTGTGGGCCGCGCATTGATGGAAATCGGTTAAGGTTTCGCGCTTACTAACATCGGAGTGTATATCTGTGAAATTGCGCTGAGTTGGAGTTGTGGTAAGTTTGTATCGCTACCGCAGTTCGGCGCTGCGCTGGGGGTTTGCGTTGGCTATTTTGCGTGTTATGGGAGTATACATATTGCTAGGAATATGTTGTAGCGTCTTCCCTACATACTATAAGCCGCACTTGCAACGATATAGGCTGCTGGCTTATTCTTTTTGCCCGAGAGTCCGCGGTAGCTTATCTTGCACGGGCAAAGAAGCCGAGCGATGCAAGAGCTCAAGAAGCTAGACTTTGAAGCAGCGGAGGCGGAGAAAGACGTCCTGCGCCCCACGGAGAACGCCAGCCCGGAAGAGCAAGTCGGCATACTGCAGGGTTTGCGCCTGATCTTCAAGCGCGAATACCGATCGCAGACATGGCTCGCGGTGTTCATCCTGTCGTTTGTTCAGTTGAGCGGCATTGACGGCGTCCTTTACGTATGTCTTTCCATCCAAAGACGCGAACTCACCTCCGCATACTGACATAACCTTGCAGTATGCCCCGACCATCTTCGCTCAAGCAGGCATCCCTTCCCAAACAGCCTCATTCCTCGCTTCCGGCGTCTCCGCAATCCTCATGCTCGCCTTCAGCGTCCCCGCCACCCTCCTCGCAGACAAATGGGGTCGTCGCACGTCCGCTATCTACGGCGGCATCATCCTATCCGGAACCATGCTCCTTATTGGCTCACTGTACGCCGCGAACGTCGTGCATTCTAACGGAGCAGCGCGCTGGGTCGTCATCGTCTCGGTCTTCATCTTCGCCATTGGATACGTCTCGACGTGGGCTATCGTAGGTAAGATTTACGCGTCTGAGATCCAGCCCACGAGGACGCGTGCGACGACGAACTCAATGGCCACGGGCGGTAGCTTTGTAAGTCGCGTTCTTACCTCTTCCTTCACAGCTCTCGCTGGCACTGTTGTAGCGCGTTAGTTGCTAACCTCTTCCGCGAACAGCTTGCAAATTGGCTCGTTGCGTTCGCGACTCCAATCTTTCTCGCGAAGTCCGCGTACGGCGCGTACTTTCTCTTTGGCGCGATTGCGCTTTTGACGCTCGTTGTGCTTGCGACGTGTATGCGTGAGACGCGGGGCTTGTCGCTCGAGGATATCCAGGTCTCGTTCGCGCAAGCTTCGTCGCGGTCGTTTGGCATTTCTCTAGGTTTGGTACGAAGGCGCGGGTTCGAGACGTAAGCTGCAAATGTAAGAAGAGAGCGAAAGCAAGAAGAGAGCGAATACAAGAGAAAAGCGAATATTAGAAGAGAGAGAATAGAAGAAGAGAGCGAATACAAGAAGAGAGCAAATACAAGAAGAGAGTAAATATAAGAAGAGAGTAAATATAAGAAAAGAGTATATTATAATAGTATATAAGATACTTTTATAGAAATTAGAAGTTAAATAATAAATCTATTATTTATTAGTAAACTAATTCTATAGCGTAAACTAGTCTAAAGAGAATAAAGTCTATAACTAGTATATAAAAAGATATATTTCTAAAAAAGTTAAAATTCTATATTTAGAGGTAAAGGCGTTAGATAGATTAAGGCTTAGGTCTTTAGCGCTACTACTTCTAGTATAGTTAAAGCTTTTAAAATTTAAAGTAGTAAAATAACTATTTTATAAATACTAATATTTACTTATACTATAGTAGAGAGACTTATAATATAATTATATATTCTTAATAGCTTATAGCTAACTAAGCTATAGAT
>JAGKPX010000115.1:0-26907 GCA_022609215.1 Alternaria triticina
TATTATATATCTTAAACCTAAAATATAAAAGTATTAATATTTTAAGAACTACTAAATTTATAAAGCTAAGATTAAAACTATAGATAGATAGAACTATATATAATAGAATAATTAAAAAATATTCTAGAAATGTAGTATATTTTTCTAACTCTAACTATATCTGCTCTACTAGAGTACTACTAAAAATCGCTTAGAGCTAGTAGGCCTAAGTACGTTCTTGCGGGTAGAAAAGTATTAGTTAAGAAAGTTAAATTAATATATACTCTACTTATATTTCTATTTATAGTAAGATATATATTATTTAACAATATAATTTAGATATATTTCTACTCTTTACGCGATGTTGTGTTTAAAATATATTTGCAATTACAACTCTCTCGAATTTCTTCTCTACAAACACAACATCTAGAGCGAAATCCTCTCGATATCGTTCTTCGCAGCATGGCTCGTAGCGACGTACGGCAGCTGCTCCTGCAGCGCCTTGAAGTTCTTCTCCGCCTCCCAATTCCAGATGCTGTCGGACGCGAAGAGCAGATCGATCTCCTCGAGCGTGCGCTGGTTCGTCTCGGGGTACAGCGCCCAAACCATGGGGATGGTGATGGCGTTGCATGCAGCGAAGATGTAGAGCGTCTTCTCGCCGAGGGAATCGAACATGATGGGGCAGAGAAGTGTGAGCCAGCCGTTGCCGATGGACCAGCCGACGACGCCCCAGGCATTGCCCTTTGCGCGCACTTCGAGAGGGAAGATCTCGGCGGGGTAGAGCCACGGGACTGTGAGCCAGGTTGCGCCGAAGATGGCCGTGAAGATGAAGACCATGGAGACGGCGGCGTTTCCGTATGAAGATGCTGCGCTCGTGTCGCCGCGCTTTGTCGCTTCTTGGCCGAGGTACGAGAACCCTCCGGCGAGGGCCATTGCGATGCCTTGTCCTGCCGAGCCCCAGTAGCAAGTCCAACGACGGCCGATGCGGTCGAGTGTGAAGACGCAGATGAGTGTCGCAAACATGTAGAAGATGTTGTTGAGACCTGAGATCCATTGTCGCTTCGCCGGACTCATGCCCGCGATGCCGAAGATGGTGGGCGCGTAGATCGTGACACCAGCGATACCGACCTACGTGTCTAAGTCAGTGATGTCCATGTGTACACGAAAGGTCCTGAGCTTACCCATTCCTGCATGATCTGTAACCAAATCACGAGCTGAACACGGCGGCCAGTGTGCAGCTTGCCAGACCCAATACCGAAGAGCATGCGGATGTAGTCTTGCTTGCGGAAGTTGGACCGCTCCAGCTCGCAAGAGGCGACAATCTCCTGGAACTCGACTTCCGCTCTCTCCTTGTCCTCTCCGGTGTCGCCTCGAAGTCGAGCCAGAACGTAGCGTCCCTCTGCCTCGCGACCCACCTTCACGAGCCAACGCGGGGATTCCGGGAAGAACATGACGGCGGCCATGAGGATCATGAGCATAGGGATCTGGAATGCGATGGGGAAGCGCCAGATGAAGGACGAAGTGCCGTCGCCGTAGAAGGAGCATGCGTACTCAAGCCAGTATGCGATGACGACACCGAGGATGTTGAGGGTGAACTCGATTGCGATGAACTGTCCGCGTGAGGTGTGCTCCGCAGTCTCCGTGGCCCAGACAGGAATGATCGAGTTGAGGATACCGGTACCCCAGCCGTTGACGAGACGTGCGCAGATCATCCATTCGTGGTTCATCGCCGAGCATTGTAAGCAGGCGCCGACAGTTGCGACAGCAGCGCCGACGAAGATTGTCTTGATGCGCCCGTAGCGATCACCAATTGAGCCACCCACCAAGCAACCGACCAACGTGCCGAGGTAGTATACCGACACGATGCCGCCTTGGAGCAAAGTGTCGTCCACGACTGGACCGCCATCTGCGCCTTTATGTCCGAAGCCCATCAGGGTGTAGTAGTCGTATGCGGTGTTGACACCACCCATCATTCCCTGATCGTAACCGAAGAAGAGGATCGATAAGCCGGCGATGCAATTGATCCTGGTGGAAAACTTAGCGATACCTCAATCGTGTTATAATGGATACATACGCGATGAGCAATGCGCGCTTCTCATATCGATGAACGACATTCCACTTGGAGATCTGGTCCATGGTGGGCAATGGCTTCGCAACGTCAGACCCTTGATTGGGTGTAGTATCGCGAACGTGCACGGTTCGATGCTTCGCTGAGCGGGAAACCTTGTCGCAAACTTTGAAGCCCGTAGGCGGATCGGGCGTACTTATAGCATGATGCCATGAGCATGGATGGGTTACATCGTGACTTTCGCGCGTGGTCGTCCAACCCTGCGGAGGCCGTTGATTCCCATGGGGCCCCAATTGTCGGCCCCTCTTTTCATGGCTGGGACGCGGAAGCCTCTCCAGTTGTGACCATGGGTGTGTGGATCGTAAGCTCTCGATAGCTTGTTAGTCGCGGCCAAGTCGCGCGACAGTGGTCCGAATGCTTCGCGCATTACTAGAGGCGGTAAGCCGCCCTGGCACAGACGCCGGTGCACTTGCCTGAAGCTTGCCGGCACCAAGCCTAGCGCCCAGGCGGCTACCACTCTCAAAAGCCTTGAGAAGCCTTTGATGCCAGTCTTGCGAAGGCTTTGCGTGCAATGGGTGAATGCGATGCCCGTCCAGTTGTACGATTGAATGCGGCCATGAGACGCAGCGAATTGGTCGTGATATTCGGCATCGTGGGTGGTGACGTAACATGAGTCAAGGTTTTCTGGGGAAGGACCTAACTTGACTTGGGCATGCACGATGCATCGGCCTGAACCCCGACCCGCTTCAATTGCCGACGGTTGAATGCGCGGTAATGCAAGGCTGTCCGATGACGATTGGCAAATCTTTTGTGAGAGCAGTCGGCGTTTCTCGAGATCGGGCGCTTCAGTTTCCCAAATTGACGATCGCAGTGCGCGACAGCGGTCGCTTCTCGTGTAGAGACGCGGGCGAAGACGGAGGGCGTGGTGTGAAGCTTGACCGATGAGCGTCGATGGTCCATAAGCGGCACCGGACCCGATGCCGGGCTTATCAAGTTCACGTTCAAAAGAGGGACGCGGACCCTGCGACGCGCGCACCACCGATGCACGTCAAGCAGTGTGGAGTGCGCGATGAAGGATTACTCGCTGGCGGCAGCAGCTCATATCATGAGAATGGGGGACAGGTGGATCGGAGGGTGGTGTCGCTTCAGACTGTTATGGTGGGCTTTGGGCCGTACTTTCGCTTGCCTACTAGATTTTACTCTCCTATCACATGAGCATAGGTGTCTTGTGGGTATAAAGCGGAACAGGGTGCTTTCAAGCCG
This sequence comes from Alternaria triticina, assembly GCA_022609215.1. NCBI lineage: Eukaryota > Fungi > Ascomycota > Dothideomycetes > Pleosporales > Pleosporaceae > Alternaria > Alternaria triticina. Next base: position 3,311 of record JAGKPX010000115.1, read on the forward strand.
CCGCGCCTCCACTATGTTGTTTCTCACAATACCGCTTCAGATCCTCGCACCAGAGGGCGACCTTGCCCTTCAACGTGTCCTCCATCATCAGCTTGACAACCCTTGACAGCATGCCAGTCATGATCTCCCACGTCCTGACCTCGCATTCATTCTCGCCGGTGACAATGACCTCGTGGAAGCGCTCCAGCTTGGGCGCAAAGCCGTACATGCCGCCGTTGCCCGTCCAACTCACCCTGTATACTTTGCTGAGGTCGGCCGTAAACGAGAGGTCTTCGAGGAGGTCGGGCGTGAGGTAGGATGTCGGCGCAGAGGGCGTGCTGATGTCGACGACCTTTAGCTGTGTCTTTGTGATATCGTTCGGCTTGTCCGCGTTCATGATGACATGGAACTCCATGGAGCAGCCGATGCTCATACGCTCTTGACTAGTCGAATCGAGATCGTTCCCGGGCGACTGGATCTCCGCGACGGGTACCCACGTGTTCCATGCTTCGTAGTCTTTGGCGCGGAGAAGGGTATCGAATACGAGCGACGCCGGCGCGTGTACTGCCGTCGAGTAGGCGATGGTGAGGATGGCGTCCTTTCGCGGGACGATCTTGGTGGTGAGCCCTTTCGCGGGCGGCCAGGCTACAGTTTCAGGCATGGCGTAGTGAGTCGTGTATGTGTATGCGCATCGTGATGAAACGAGGTGCAGATAGCGTTTGCTTATGCTGACGACTGCGCCGCGTTGGCTTATCAAAGGACGCGCCTTATCGATAGGCTAGCCCCAGGGGTGAACGCCGAGGCCACACTCTCTCGTCACACCGCACACAGGACACATCGCAACGTCTCACCATGTGGCACCCTTTCGACAACATATCCGAAGAGCTCATTGATACCATCGTCAGCCAGGTATGCTGCCGACGTACACTAGCAGCCCTATGCCGCGTGTCCAAACAACTCAACCGCATCGCTACTCCATATCTCTACGAGCACATCACGTTGTACTCAGACATAGGCGGAGAGGGAGCTCTGAGACACCTTCGCCCACTTGCGCACCGCTTTTTCGCCGATCCGTCGTTTGCTGCGCTCGTGAAGTCTATCGCCCTTCCAGATGGTTGGGGAGGTTGTGAGAGCGCGCCTCGCCTTGACAATCTCAAGGTGAAGCCATGGCCAAGAATCGAAACCCCCGAAACCGAGCAACTGCTAGAGAGAATATGTCGGGAATACTACCTGAATGAAACCAAGGCGCTGAGAATGTACGTCAAGCTGTATGCAGCTGATGCGGACGTCATCATCACACTGCTCGTCGCGAACCTTCCAAATCTGAAGAGATTAGACTTGGAACTCGGAGAGTTTCGTGACCATAAGCTCTTTTGCAAAATGATCAAGGGGTCTGCCGGGCGCCTCGAGGCTATGAAAGCGGCGTCACTCAATTCGCCAGAATCGTCCTTGTCTCCAACCGCCCCATTGCCAAAACCTGTCGATGTGTTCATCAGAGATTCTAAGGCTGGCGACGTTGAATATCTGGCATCATTCTTCCAACTGCCGAATCTTCGCTCCATGTACGCATTCAAGTTTGGGGATGACGATGAAAATATTAATCTAATGGAGAGAGATCCATTCACCGTGTTGGAGCCGCACTCTTGTGGCGTGCAATACATCGAGCTCAGAGCCTCCTCGCTGGTAACGCATACGTTGCGAGACTTGATCGAAGCGACTATACCGGGCAAACTCGAAGCTTTCCTGTACGAGAGGGGAGGTCCTTTCACGTCGCGCTCGGCGGAGCTTCCCTTTCTCATGCATTGTTTGGAAGACCATCAAGATCACCTAGAGACGTTGGCAATCAGTTACGAGGAGATCGAGGGCCATACGGTATTTGAACAAACATGGTGGGAGTTCTTTGACAGACGACCGGAGGCCATATCATTCGCTTCGTTCAAGTCTCTTCGTCGCCTCCGAGTAGCGCCCGAGATGATCTGGGGATACACCCATGACGAATGCACCGTCCAGGACGAGAATGAGATAATGCTGACTGTTGACATGTTTTGGAAAGCCCTTCCAGCATCCTTGGAAGAGCTCTGGCTTACACGGTTGCAAACCCATTGGATACCCGGCTTTCAAGTCTGGGATCTCTGCATCATCCCGCGCATCCTCATACCTGCGCTCCAACGTCTTGTGGAACAAAGCAGCGAAGCATGTCCTCATCTCCGGTCAATCTGCATTGAACTCATACCTACTCATTGGGATGCCCTGTGGCTAGACCTACTAGCGGAATTTTGTCAAGAGGCCGAAAGGAAAGGTATCCACTGCACTGTCATCTTCCTTCACATTTGGCGTGGAATCTCGTTCGGTCTCGAAAAGAGTGACACGTGCGAGCGCAATTGGGGCTGGAATGAAGATGTGGAGTGGAGTGAGGTTTCTATGAACGCAAACAAGATATGGCGGAAATATAGCATTCGTGCAGCGGACGAGGACGATTTGAAGGGGAAGATGCGGGCGCTCAAATACGGCATTTTCTTGGAACACACACAAGGACTCGTCGACCGCTGGAACGATAGACACCTTGACGGTTACTCGTCGTCATCTGTACAGCTCGACACCAACACTCAGGACTAACGTGCTCTTATGAGCATACAGACAGTCCGCAAGCGCAACGGAGCTCACCCTTGAGTGATTACTGTGTCATTCAACCGTATCGGTGGAGCCACCCGAAGCAGGCAGTCTGCTTCGATGTCAGGTATGGGGGGATGGATTCAATTAAGACAGAAGGATATGTACAAGCAGACCGCACCATGTATTTACAAGAACGAACGACATCGCAACATATATCACCCTCGCCACGAAGCCGGAACCTCAGACATTAGACTATGTAGTCGCACCAATAGCAGCACCGCTCTTCGGCACGAGAAAGTCGCTCTTCGGAACCCTTCCATCAGCACCTCTTGCCTTCTTCAACGTCGCAGGATCGACGCTCAAGAAGCTAGCGTCCGACCAGCTGCCCGACTGCCACGAGTTACCCGTAGCCTTGATACCCGACGCTGTGAGACTAACCTGCGAGCTACCCACATTCGAAACAGCAATATTGTTCTTCATAGTCGAGCTCGAGCTGCGGAAATTGAAACCCACATCGCCATTCTTCCACGCAGTGTTGCGCTCGACAGTCAAGCTACCAGGGTTCCCGTTGTCAATAAACCCCTTCTTCGCGTTGGAGAACGCCATGCAGTTGCGCACAATGTGGTTGGCAGGCGGGTTATCCGTGATACCGAGCTTGAAGCCGTTGCCGTCTCCCTCGAAAGAGCTGAAGCCCCACCGGTTGAAGCCGTTGCCCCACGCATATACTTCCTCCAAAGTGACGGACGAGCCGAACATGAAGAGGTCAAGGCCGTCGTCGACGTTCTCCCATAGGCGCGCGTTGCGTAGGACGTTGCCCTCGCCCGACCCTTCTTTGCAAGCGAAGCCGTCGGCGGACTCGCCGTTCTTGCGCGGGTCGCGGTTGCGGTACGAGTCGAGGTACACGACGGTGTTGTTGGAGGAGGCGCCTTGGAGCTGGAAACCGGTTTCGTAGTTGTCGTGGGTGGTGAGGAGTTCGTAGTGGTTGTGCGACGCGTCGCGGGCGTATACGCCGTATGGGCCGTTGATAATTCTGGGCGTTGTGTTAGTATGCAAGATGAATGGGGTGCGGAGGTAGATAGGTGTGCTTACTCCAAGTTGTAGAATTTCCAGTAGTTCGCTTTCTCGATGTGAAGAGCACCACGCTCCTTGTTCGGTAGAGACTCGTCCAATCCATAAGGTGTACCGGGCATGCCTTCACCGTCGATGATGACCTTCTCCTTCTCGAAGGAACGGAGTGTGATGGGCTGGATCCTGGTGCCGCTCTTGGTGATTTGGATGTTTGTCGTGGGCTTGTATGTACCAGCGCGTAGAAGGATTACATCGCCAGGCGCAGCAGCGTTGACGGCTGACTGAATTGAGCCAAAAGGTGCGGTGGATGTACCCGTCCCTTGACCTGTTGGCGAAACATAGATGTCTTTGGCGTTTGCAAAGGCAGATAGCGCAGCGATAGCAGCCGCGAAACTAAGCGAACGCATGTTGAAAAGTAGTATGATAATACAAGATGGGTATTGAGAGGAACCGGTAGGCCAAGGATGTTCTGCATTCCTTTAACGAACAGGCCACGGACTCTATATACTCCCAAATCAATCTCTGTGGCATATCTCGCAAACCCATAATTTGTCGCATGTCATGAGTCCGTACCTCTGTACCTCTTGTGTCAGTCGCCAAGATGTAATAGATGAGCATGCGCCGTCGTCGAAGCTCCACCAATGCCTTAAATTTCCGACTCCTCGCTTCGTGCAACCCTCGACGCGGTGACACAGACGCCCGAATGAGCAAGCTTTGCTGTACCCCACAACTCGCTTGCGGTAATTATTCATGTCGCACGTGGTGGCGCATGCGAGTGGGTATGTGATTGATGGATCGCACAGACGGAGTTTCAAAACATCGCCAAGTGGGAGGAGGTTTGCGCTATGCAGACATTGGTGCAGACGACCTTTATTGCGACCAGGTAGTACCGGGAGAACTTTGACCGAGGGACTATACCTCCGATTCATGGATCTCTGTACGTGCTGTTGCGAGTCGTGCGCAGGTGATGGTGTGGTGTTGAAGTGGTGTTGAAGGATAGTGTTCAGTAATCGTGATGGCCGACCAGCGGTAATGGCGGCCGCCCATTGCGCCAAGCTAGTCCAGATCTTGTGTTGCCCCAACGCCAGTCTTAATGCTTGTTGAACAACTCGATATTGACGAAAGGACGGCCTCATGTACCTTGTGCTGGCAGGGGAGAACGCTCATTCACCGTCGTATTGCACGCATCCAAGCCCACGACCCTAATCTCCTTGTCGCGTTACCTTCCACGCATCGACATCTTCCGGAGATATTCCACTGATACCCTTCCACCATCCATCTTGGGTGAAGTTGAAAGGCCAAAAGTCGAAAGCCATACGTCCAATGTTTGTCTTCTCCTCTTCCGTCTCCATCTCCTCCTTCGCTTTGCACAGCAAGTTGTGCAGCAATGTCGCCCCGAAGCCCTTGAAGTGTACGTGAACAAGCATCTCATCGATATGCGACGGTACGCTTGCGTTGGGCGTCAGGTGGAATGGTAGATAGACCATCGGCCACGTATAAGGGTCTTGAGGATCCCATTCTTGTGAATCGTCGACTGGCGATCGTTCATCCTGCTTTGCGCGTGTCTTGAGTGGTGTAAGTAAGTTGTCAGGCTCCTCCGGGTCGCCGGCCACTAACGTTAGAGAGCGACGATGCAGTACCGTGGATGGCGTTACTAAGGGTGGTGTCGCAAGTGAAGAGCCACGAGCTGGCCATAGGTTCGTCCCGCTCGGCCAGCCTTCGAGCGAACCTGGTACGTCGCGGTAGAATGAGGTTGGCGAGGTCACACGCCACGGAACTTGCGCTGTGGTAATGAGGTGGGTGTCCTCATCCGGACTGTAATCTGGAGTCGATGGGTTCACTGAGATCGCTCTCGGCGACAGTCCCTTGTCGCAAGCGCTCGACACGACCCGCTCTACCTTTTCCTCATCGCTGGCAGGTGCTTCTTGCACGTGACTCTCAGCTATGCGTAGTGGTGGGAACGAGGTGTATGAAGTCGGAATATGTATGGGCTGCGTCATAGTCGCGAATTCCGGGAGATGAGTCCAAGACGTGGTAGTTACCTGAAGGCTTAGTTAAGTGTATACCACGACTCCACTCCAAGCGCGCTTTGGGAAAGCTCCGCAAAGAAAAGTGGAAATATAAGATCACGTATCACGCGTAACTAGCTCGGTAGCCTTGCTGCGCGCATATCTTATTCGGCGTGTAGCTGTCGAGCCGATCCGAGTCCGACTTCACGATATGACTGGCGCGACAAGATGCAAAGTATGTCTAGTATCTATGTAACCGCTATTAGCAAGATATAAGGGCGGTACACAAGCGCAGAAAGTCCGACAACGCGCCGTGTCCAAAAGCTGACACATTCTGACATGTGGTGTCGGTCCTGAACCTCTTCGCAGACCGCCATCTTAGAACATTCCACCATGAATATCGCGCTTTCCGTGAGGTGAATCTTCGGCCGTGTTGCCGCCGGTGAGCAGACTCGTCGCGTTGCGGACAATACTTGTCGTAGCTAGAATGTTCATGAGAGTGATCTCGTCAGACTTCTTTGTCCAGCCCAGATCATTAGGGAGACGTTCATTCTCTGCTCTAACGTTAGCTTCCGGTCTAAAATTGCGCACGGCAAGTTTGCAAGTCGTGGGTGGACTCACCAAAGAAGTACTCCATCAACGTGCGGTTGACAGTGCCCTCCTCTAGAGAACCAAAGGCGATGATAGGCGCTGCGACTTCACCCAGACTGAACTCCTCGGTGGAAGCGGTGAAGGTGTAGTTTGGGTTTGTTGCTCGGCTCTCCAACTGACGGAAGATCTTGGAGTTGGCCAGCATCTTGGCTGTTACCACCTCTTCCGTCCACCACTGCTTCGATACATTGTATACAGTCTCGTTAAAGACGTGATTGTTGCCAAATGCCGCATCGGTACGCGTGAGACTGGCGTCATGCTCGAGGACATTGTGGACGTTGAGCTGTTCGAGCGTGAAGAAAGTCGCGTTTGGTTCGGGATTGGCAATGATCGCTTGCTGCCACATAAGCGCGCCGAGAGACGCGTTGAAGTTCAAGCCGTCCTTCAAGCCCTTGACTACATTCTCTTGTGTGAAGTTACGGCCATCGCGGGGAAGAAAGCCGTGGTTCGCTAGGGTGTTAAGCATCGGGCATGGGCCGCGGACTGCGGATATCGGCATTAGATCTTCGTTCCACAGAAGAGTATGTATACATACAGTCATTTGGCAAGGCCGCCATCCAAGCATGAGGATCCGCAGGTGCGGCGTCGTACTGAGGTCTCGCCGCGGCGAGTGTCGCGGTGGAAGCGACGAAGACGGTGGTAAACTTCATGATGGAGTGGAATATAGTGGAGATGGACGAATGATAGTTTTGAAGCGGATGAAGTTGCTGCGCAGGCTGTTGTTGCAATACGACTGACAAGAATGGAGCCATGTCTTATATGTCTCTTTGAAGACCCCAGGTTTGACAGCTCTAAAAGCAACATTAGTAAACACCTTCGTCCGTATGGTATACGCGTAACAGCTATCGCTAGTTTGTGGTACCAGCTTCGCAACCAAGACCAGATAGATAGCAACATAGTGCCCGCATCCTAGGTGATGCACGCCGGGAAGGGCGCACAGCCATACTTCCGGTATCGATCCGCGGAAGCGCGAGATCTAAAAGCCCCAGATCCTTTGTTTCAACGAAATATCTGGCCAATAATGTTTTCGCCGATTGAATAGCACAGCGCAGGGCGACGTCACATCGGGGGCACAAGTCGTATACCGGAAAGAGTACGGCTGTGAGGACCGTGCATACGCGGTGCACTTCGTTGTCGGTCTCGCACTCGCACTCCCAGACTGCGCCGACGACTCCTTACATCAGAAGTCGTCGTCATGTTTTCATCTTTCATCAATTGAACTGACGAACGCGTTCATCTCCAGGGGATCAGTTTTCCAGTTCCCGCTTGCAATGACCTGGTCCCTTGGGAAAGATCCGGACCAATCTCTTCCGCAATGCCGGAGAAGTCGGCTTCGAGAATAAGACGTTGGTACGTATCGAAATCTCTTGAGACCTCTGGACGGATATGGCCTTCATCTATTTCTCGTGACAGTGTCGACTGACTACTACCCCAACATCGCCGTTAGCGGAGGGCTCCGTTGCGGCAGCGGGTTTCGCATCGCTGGGCACAAACATGAATACAAGTCAGGAGAACACCACCAACACGGGATGGGCTTTCATCCAGAACACATCCGATGCATGTTGAAGAGACTTTGCGAAACGTCGCGTCGTGATGTATATTCGGTCACCATGGTAGAGGATGAGAGTGCAGTCGCGATGAGTGCGAATGAGGGGCATTCTCTCGCCTCGCCTACGACCAAGGGGCAGGCACGGCTGGCAACTGGCAACAACACCTGCGCATTCCACGACGACCTCGCGACATCTCCAAGACCTGCCTCTAACACCCGTCCACACGGCAGACTCATTAAACGCGCCTCACAAGCGGTCAACCCCTCGCCAAACACCATTCCCATTCCCCCCAAACCCGTACCTGCGCAAGCCTCACCTCGCGCACCTCCGGTCCAACGAAACCGCGTCCCCACGTCCCTCCACATGCGCCTCACAAAAGGCCATCACTACCCCTCTACCCCTCCCGCCTACCATTCGCTGTAGACCCTGATCCTTCAGCGCAGTTCTACGCTGTCCAAGGCGAGGCGGCGTGCGGCTCTGGCTCAGATGTTCGCCTCCTGCAATCGCCAATGTGACGTGATTGGCTAGTTGTAAACGCCACTAACTTTGCCTTGCAGCCAATTCTGATCGCTACAACGAGGGTCGCGGAGTGCGCTAGGCTGTCCTCACTTCTTTGTGGTCAGCGGGTGCTGCGATTTGGTCGGGATAGGCAAGGTTGAAGGATGTTCTGGAATGTGACAATAAGGCGTAATGAGGTGCTATTCGTAGCACGAAAACCCCTCATGTTCTTACTATCGCGCTTGACAGCCCAGCATATCCTTCCTTTTATCATTGAACGTAGACCCTTTCGCTACTCGTCTTTCATACCCTGGATTTCGCTCACTACAATACTGTCGTTACACTGAATATTTTCATTGGGCCCTTCGTCTCATCGTCGCTGTCTACTTTACAAACACGACGCTTTTGCAGCTTCGATCATCCTCTCGAAGAACCGATCAACCTATCACAACAACAACCACAAAAAACAACATGCCACCAGCCCCCCTCCCCACCACAACCCTCACTCCAGAAGCCCCCCCAGCCATAATCCCCATCCCCAACGGCAGCTCCCGCCGCGACGGCTTCAGCCCCGGCGCAATAATCGGCATCGTAATAGCCATCGTGTGCCTCCTCCTACTTGTCCCCATCATCGCCATCCTGCTCCGCCGCTACGAAAAGACGCGGTTACGCGAGACGCCCAAGCTCAGTCCGGCAAGCAGCAGCGATATCAGTCTGCGGAGTGTGCAGGAGAACCATAGTTTGAAGAGTATACTTGTGACGAAGGAGCTGTCGAGATCCAGTATGAGGATGGAGATGGACAGGGTGGATTCGGGAAGTGGGGTTAGGAGACCGGAGGATGTTTATGGGCAGGGGAGGGAGAGGGAGAGGGGGTGGAGCTGTACGGAGGTTAGGGGTGGGTGAGAGGGAGAGGGGGTTTGGAATCTTGCTTTTCATGACGACTGGTCATCATGTCGCATGCGAGGATGCCATGCGACGGATGGAACGGACCGCTCAAGCTCCGCTTATCGACACACAACATCCGCGACATTGGTGCGGCAGGTTCAGCCACTATCGCGGATAAGGCGGCCAGCTCCGAAGAGACAGTGGAGAAAGTCTTGACAACTACGCCGTCCAGGCTCGATGGTATTTAGTACCTCGATCAAGTCGCAGGAACAGTACGTAGGCGAGTGGCAATGGTGACCCGAGGTGAACTTGATGGATGAGTTGGCTTCGTGATGGCGGCTGGATAGGTAATGGGTGAGGACCACTGAAGAGAAAGGGTTGAAACGGTAATTTTGTATCTTTGTCGATGGTATTGCGACGTCTTACAACTTCCGATAAAGATGCACCTGCATACGCATATTCTCCAGCTCAATCGGATACCTCAACCTCTCATCCAACCTATACCACCTACTATCATCCTCTTTAACCTTCTCCCACCTAACAATCTCTTCCTTGCCGCGCTCATTCAGATTCCCGCTGGCCTGCTTCAACAGCGTGTGATCGAGGAGCCATTGCATGGGGTACTTCTTCTCTGCGCCGTTCAGCGTGACGGATGAGTAACTTCCGGGGCTGTCGACGACGAGGAGGAGAGCGCCGGGTCGGAGGATGGATGTCATTAGGAGGAGGAACTTTTGGGTTAGGGGGAGTGAGGCTGTGTAGAGTTCGTTTAGGGTGAAGAGGAGTGTGACGAGGTCTGCGTCGGCGAGTTGCTCGGATAATTCTTCAGCCGAGGCTGAGAGTACGTCTTGTTGCTTGAATCGTACGGTGACGTCTTCTGGATTGAGAGGTGGAACGTTTGCGGCTCTCGCAGCGGCTGATGCGTATTTCGACAGTTCGGCTGGGACTGTGAGTTGTTTGGCGAGGTTCTCCACGACCACACTCCAGTCGGCGATGTCGATGGCGGCAATTTCCACATGACCTCTCGGACCATCTACGTCTTCTCCATCTTGCGAATATGTCGTCGACATGAGCTTTTGCAAGCCCCCCAAAGTCACAATTTCCGCGCCCGCTCCACCACCCAGACACACAATCTTCTTGTTCTTCGGCTTGGTTTGCTCTGTCTTGGCTTCCTGATCCTCTTCCTCATCTTCCTCATCAACCCACAACTCATCCCTCAACTCCCACATCAGATCCAAATATCCCAAAGCGCGACTCGGACTCCACCTCGCCGCATACGCCTCCAGATACTCCTTCTTCCCAAACGCAGTCGCAAAGTCGCGCTTGTAAAGATGACCCTTGACTTCTTGCAGTAGGGGTGTAATATCCGCGCTCATCCTCTCCGCGAACGAGTTGCGGAAAATGTTCAACAAAAGCTGTTGGAGTTCAATCGGAATGTAAGAAATCCCAGGTCCTTTAGCGCCATTCGCCAGACGCTTTTCCGGTTTTTTGGGCTTCGCAGGTTGCGTTCCTTCTCTTTGCGCCTTGCGCTTTGCGTTCAGCTTGGAATTGGGCGCCATGTCTGTTATTGTTTGTGTTGTTGTTTACAGCCGAGTGCGACAGTCATCGGACTAGGTGGGAAAGGATGGTGAAAGTCTCGTTATCGATAAGTGGTAAGCGAAGAGAGTTGTGATTCGCCCCCGCCGGCTCAGTGTTCGGAATGCGTTCCGACGGCTCCAGCTCTATTGCCGACCTCGGGATATGTGGTGACGAGCACGCAGCTTGACTCATCTCGATCTCGACGAAGAGGAGACGCGTTTGACTCAGACTGAGTCTCTATATATATAAGTCGACAAGAGTCGTTCACAATTACAAAGACATCATCGATTGACCAACCTCACAATGCGTCTCCCCTACGTCCCCGACCCCCCAAACTTCACGTCCGAAGAAGACAAAGCCGTCGAGCAGCGCGTCAGACAACGGCGAGGCGAGAAGGGTCTCATAGCTCTGGACCGAACCTTGCTCCATGCTCCTCCCGTAGCAGACGGATGGTAAGTTCCAGAGCATCATGCTCCAATCTCTCATGACATGCTGTCCTAAACTGCACGCGAAGGAACGGCGCATAGCACAGCCGTTCATACTCCAAGCACTCTTCCACTTGAAATGCAACGAACTGACAGAGACTACCAGGAACTCATTCCTCGGCTCCATCCGCACGAAAACCAGTCTTCCCACATCCATCCGCGAAACAGCCATTTGCCGCGTTGCAGTTCTAAACAAGGCATGGTACGAATGGGAGTCTCATTCGCCGATTCTAGAATCAGCTGAAGGTATATATACCCCCTTCCCCTATCTCCTTTCCCTCCACCCACTTCTCCCCTTATCTTCCTCTGCTTTACCACCACTCCCAGACACCTACTCACTCCCCAACAAGATGTCACAAAAGCCCAAGTCCTCGCCGTCCTAAACTCCAAACCGCGGGAACCACTCGCCGACTTAGGCGAGAAGCTGGGCGCTGTACTGGCATACACGGATGCCATGACACTAGACGTTCGTGTGCCAGACAGTGTGTTCGAGCAGTTGAAAACGGTGGGGTTTAGCGAGAAGGAGATTGTGGAGATTACAGCGACGGTCGCGGCGTATAATTGCGTGAGTAGGTTTTTGGTTGCTTTGGATGTGGGGGAGAGGAATGCGCAGACGGGGCCGAAGGAAGGGGGGAAGGAGTAAGCATCTATGAAACGATGGATCGATGTAATTGGCGAATGAGTCACTCAACTTGGGCTATCGAACGCACGTAGCATTGTATCCTTGCTGCATTTCAAACACAGGCTTAACTTATCCCATGTGTATATTCTCCGTCTGACTGCCTATGCATCTCTCTCCCGCGCTTCGTCGTCACCCATCACCCATTAAGCTACCTTACTCTGCCTAGCAATCTTCCTCCTCTGCGCCAACATATGCGAGAACAGAATGTAACTTCCTGGGACATAGATGGCCAGTATAGCCCAAAGCGCGTATCCAAACAACTCGTTCCTCTCACTAGCCAAAGGGATAGCCTGGTACACCAACCAGCACTCACTCGAGATACCAAGAGGGTATAGAATAAGGAAGGTGTTGTATCGCAACCAGGTCCAGAGCTTCGGAACCCCGGCACCGGATAAGGAAAAGACGAAGTAGGAGTAGCGGATTACTTCTGTGACGCTCCATGCGAGCAGCATGGTGCTGTAGGCGGGCGAGTGGCGGGTCGAGAGAGGGAAGGCGGGGGGCGAGGCGATGAGGTGGACGAGGAGGAAGCGGGATGCGACTTGCATGAGTGTGGTGAGGAGGGGGGCGCGAACGAGACCTAAGACGTTGTTAGTGAGGCTGATCAGGCCACCGAATGTCCATTTTCCCATGTGCACAACCAAGATTCCTGTCGCGAAAAGACCGATTCAGGCTCGAGCGCAGAAGACAGGAGAAGGAGAGGAATTCGATCCACCATCCTCCCGTCCGCCTTCCCCACCCACCCGTAAGAGATAGTGACATACCGACAAGACTATGAACCACCTCCATCCCCGCCAACGTCTGCACAGTTCTCGTATACCCCTCCAAATTCCCATACACCTTCCCGCTTCCCAACCCCCTCTTCGCCGCGGTGAACCAATCGCCCTTGCCAAAAAACGCACCAGCCTTCTGTGCATTCACCACCTCATTCGCACCGATCGTGACAGTCTGAAACAGCACGCCTGCCCATAGCGCGGCGGAGACGGCATTGTACAGCATGAGGTATGCATTCTTTGCTCCTCCGGATGGTTTGGAAGGCCGCTGGTCGTTGGGGGCCGCGGCTCGCGCGGCCTGGGATGTTTTGGATTTGGTGGACATGTTTCGTGGGTCAATTGTGATGCAATTGATTTGAAACAAAGTTAGAAGTGAGGTGCCGGGGTTTGTGTGCCTGAGGCCCAAGGGAAGCATGTAGCAAGCTGCCCTTTTCTCGCATGCAGCTCGCTCTCGCGTACCTGAGGACCCTTGTTCTTGGCGCCGGATTCCCGAGGTCCATCCACGTGGGATGAGATCATCATAGATTATCTCGCCGTGAGCGCCCATGACCTTCATCATCGCAATGAACAAGATATTCGGGACACGTAGCACATCAATATTCACAAGCACTCGAGTCGGAATCATCCATATCGCAGATTCATCTAAATCTTCGCATACTAATTACACCCTTCATCGCTCATATTACTCCTCTTCCATCCCACCGGGGCAATAGGGCACGCTCAGAGAATCGACCGCTTGTAGGTGCTAGTACCCTGTAAATTCAATTGAAAACATCCGTGCAAAAAACGCCATGCTATGCAAATGCAAACAAAATGCGAATAGATATGATAAGAGAGAGAGAGATGCAAGCAAGGGTATCATCAAAACACCCAACCATGACTGTGAGCCGAGATATATGTCCTGGAGAAAGCAGAGACAGAAGGTCCACTGAAGTTATCCATCTCTTGAACTTGTGTGATCACAAGAATACCTGAATCATGCTCTTCTTATGGGACACGTTCTTATCGCAGTCCTCGACCACGCAGACCTTGAATGGGTTCGTGTTTGCGCGCGTCTCCTTGCCTTTAGCACTGCGCTTCGCCGATCGATTGGCTGTGCATTCGCCGCAGTATACCTAGCATTGTTAATTTATCGTCATGCCGTCCGTCAAGACTAAAACTTACATGACCGCATCCCTTGACAATCCACACCTGCCTCTTGATCTCGTCGCTGCCGACACACAGCTGTTCTTCGCAATTGGGACATATAAGCGCCTCTCCTTCTTCTTCTGGACTCCTCGTGAAGCCCTCCGGGGCTGGTGGTGGCGCGTCATAGGTAGCTGGAGGAGGCGGTGCTTCGCGTACCCGTGGGCCAATGTCGAAGCCTATGACATCGAAGTCCAGCATGGGCGCTTGGAATGCGCCTACTCGGATGTGCGGCGCACGACCCCGAGAGGCACTGCGCGAAGGGGCGACGGGTTCGTGGAAGCGGTTTGCGGTGCGGTTGACCTGTTCGTGGAATCGATCGACTTGGGCTCGGAGGTGCGTGAAACGTCCGTTCAATGTCCCAAAGAGATCCATGACGTTATCCAACTGCTCGGCTCTCTGCCGTCTCTGTACTTCTGCCTCTGGTAACGCGTTCGCCCGTATGAACCGCACATCCTCGCCATCGGAGTCGTTCCCGTCGGCTGGTTGAACGGGGCGCTGACCGGGTATTGTGCGCGAAGAAATGAACTCGATCTCGGGCGAGCTTGGTTGCGGCGCTGGTGGATCGGGGTGCCACTCCTCCTCGCCATTGTCGAGGTCGATGATGATGTCGAAGCCCCTTGGCAAACGACGTGGATGAAGGCGCCCGCGATGCGACTCTTGTTGTCCCCTGTCCTGTTGTTGCTCGCGTGCGTTGTTGCCATTGTGACTCGCCCCGTCGCCCGAATCATCGGCTGTCAAGTCAATGATGTCGTCGTCCTGGCTCAGATCGATAGCCACGTCGTCCTCGTCGTCCCCTGTCAGATCGACCGACGCTGTTGTGTGTTGACTTGCCGAGCCAGCCGGCCGCCTGTAGTCGAAGCCATCGCCCGCGAACCGTCTGGATGCCGAAGACGCCATGTTGCCCAATCTTGGCAGGTGTAACCCGGCGGTATGCGAGTGCTGGGCGCTGGAGGAGGCGCGTTCTATGGGCGGGCGGGCGTGCGATCGCAGTGCAGACTCGAAGCTCGGGGTGGGCGGGCGGTCGAAATGATAGCGGGCGGGTGGGTCGTAGATGTCGTTAGCAGGGCTCTGCCTATCGTCGTAATCGTATCCGAAGGGAAGGCCGTGGTAGGTTGGGGGAGCTTCGCGGTTGTCGGGGAAGGAGCCATGTCTCCAGGCAGGCGAGGCAGACGCTTGCTCGCCGTCCATTTGTGCATGTGAGCGCTGCAGCAGCCGTGGTCAGCGTCTGTTTACCCTTAACTATCAGTACTACCGCCGACGGCACTCACCTTCTGCTGTCTGTGCGTGAACCCACTCGGTCGTCCTTCGCCTTCCATGCCGGATGTCAGGCTGGTGATGGTTGCGGGGTGCGTGGTGAGGTTGGCGGCGGGCGATAGTAGCACCGGCGAGTGTCGAAGGGGGAAGGTTGGGCCCGTCTCGTGCCGTTGGGGGTGCTGAGTTCGGCGAAACTGTGGTGGCGCTCCAACGTCCATCTGGGCAGTATGACAAACGCCAGAACGTCAAATCCAAAATCACCCATCACCCTTCACCGTCGATTGGAATCGAACAATGACTATAGACCGCTATTCTGTCCGTTTCTATCGTCTTCTGCGACCCAGCCCCTTCACCAAAGCGCATTGTTTTGCTCTTGCATGTGCGAGATGGATCGTGACGTAGTGTTTTACAGCATGTGGTAGTATCCTATTCAAATTTTGGTCGTAAAACCCCCCAGCCTAAATGCATCCACGAGCTCCTGATTCTACACACTGATGAAATAGCAGCCAATGTACACATCTGCCTGCCCTGTCACAAAAACTTTACGCCATCAAAAGTCACCCCTGAAGCCCAAAACACTTCAAACTGCTGCCAATACAACCAAGCCACCCTCTGGGTTCAGGGCGACTACATTCTCGGCCTTGCCACCCCAGGCGACGTCCTTCGCTGGAGCTGCCTTCCTCACCAGCTCAGCCCAGCTCTTCGACGCCTTGGTGTATTGTTGCACAGAGACGCTGCCCGTGCCGGCAATCGCGAGGAACGTGCCGGTGTAGTCCCAGCTGCAGCTGGTGACTGGGCTGCCAGATTCCAATGTGTGAATTGCTGCCTGCTTCCGGATATCCCAAATCGCGACGCTGGAGGAATTCTGCTGTACTACGGCGAACCATGTTCCGTTCTCGGAGAACTTCAGATCCGCAACGGGCGCGCCAGTCTCGAGTTCAGCCATCTTGGCACCAGTCTTGATATCGTATATCCGGATGTTGCCGTCGGAGCTTCCGAGGAAGAAGAGCATGCCGTCGACGTGGAAGGAGACGCAGGTGATTTCGGCTTCGACGTAGACTTGCGAAACGGTCTTGAAAGTGGTGAGCTCGTGGATTGCGTAGCGTTTGTCGGCGCCGGCGGTAGCGAGCATCTTGCCGCTGGGGTGTAGCGACATGGATGTGACGGCGCCAGCGTGTGATCCGATCTGGGCAACCTCATCGCCGTTGGAAAAGACATTGACTGTGCCTGTCGAAGTGCCGATAAGAGCGCGCTCTCCCCACCATGCTGTCGAAGTGACGGCGCCGCCAGCGTTGAATGTGTCCAGAACCTTGCCTTGGGCCAGCGAGTAGACACCCGCGGTACCATCAGCGCCGCCGAATAGGACCAGCTCGGCCTCGTTGACAGCGATGCAGCTGCTGCCTGGGAATAGCGAGTCGGTCGTCTTGGCAATGTCGTAGTTGGAGATGGCGTCTCCAGAGGCCCAGCCTGCGGGTACGGGTCTCTTTCGTCGCGAGCCGAACAGCCTGTAGTGCGTTAGTCGGGGGCTCTCACATGGTATGTAATCTAGGAGGGGACAAGACTCACTCTTTCTGTGTTTCGTCAACGAGGGCGGCAAGCTCCTCAGGCAGGCCCTGGCCGTCCACCTGCATCGCATCGCCCTGGCCGCCGCCTCCACTGACGGTGACGTTGGACAGAGCTTCGCGCGCCTCGTCTCGCTCTTTTGATATGCGCGCGATGACCCGTGTCGCAGCGTCGTTCTGGTAGAGCGCCGTACTCAGCTCCTGCCTCGTTTGCGCCAAGTGCTGCTTGAGCGTGTGTGTCTCTAGTACCAGGGCATCCCACTCATTCTGGAAGGCGCTGAGCATGGCGGGTATCGAGGTGAAGCTGGGGGCGCGTGGGGTAACGACATTGGGCGACTTGAGCTCGATGAGGTCCTCGGTCGCGAGGTCTTCGCCAGTAACGGGGTCGGTGTGGTGTTCCGAGATGTGCGCCTCGATCAGGCGCTTTTCGAAGACGTTGCCCGATTTGCGCGAGGCAACGGGTTCGCGGGGAGCTTCGCCAGAGATTGCGCAAAGCATGGTGACGTGGAGTGGTGTTGGAGGTTGTTGCTGTCGCGCTCGTGAACTTTTCGGTCTTGGGCCAGAGGCGCGCTAGTCTCCGTCCGTGCGCGTAGATGGTCCAGATATCTCAGGAACATCCACCCCAAACACTTGTTGGAAGTCTACATGGCCACGCTTTTCTGTATGTGATAATCTAGAGTGGTGTCTACGTCTCCAAGTACGGTTTGTGATATAGTCCTTGAAGCTGGTCTCCCATACAAGACGTTCGCGCGCTCCGTGTTGCCGCCTTTTACCCAGAACGAATTGCTCTTACAGGGTGAATCCGACGTACCTAGCTAGGGCTCAAGAAATGCGGCCTGCTGTTCCCGCCCTCTACATACCCCAATAAAGCGTTCCAGGTATCTTTCATGAGATATGCTATAACTCTATCCGCTCGTGTGGTCCTTCCCGATTAAACTTGACCATGCAGCAGCTGAGACCACACGCCCGGTCCGACATGCTCGCCCGGTACAAGGTCGTCCGCTAGCCAGCAAGGTCGGTATCACAAGCGCTGTTCAACTTCGGGAAAAACATTTACAACATATCATGGAACTCGACGCCTGAACTCTGGACTCACGACATGTCACCAACTTTACCATTTGTCTTGGCGTTCTTCAGCCGTCTGCTTGGCGATGGAAGCGCGAAGGCACGCCGGCACCAGAACTCGGACCGGCATCTCGCACTCCCGACTTCCATCGAATCAGCGTAGCCGCCGTGCGTCGCGCCTCGCACCCGCGTAAACAAACCTGATCGTTTACCCCAGAGTTTTGCGCCTCGTATGTCCTCCATGCCAGCCGAACCCCAAACGGGATTCTCTCCGGGTAAACAAGCTCTCCACAGCGTGAATCTGCGGAACCAATGACCCCGCTCTGTTCCCTCTCTGGCCCTCGCATCGTTGCCAAGCCATGCAAGTCCGACCTCCATGATGACGGTACTGCGGGGGAGCGCGCCTTGGGTGCATATCCGCCTATCCTAGCCATGCAAACGGTAAGTCTGAACCGAGATCACGATGCGTGCTTTGTTGTTGTAGTGCATCAGACTAGTACAAACGGCTGCACGCGCTCGAGTATAAGAAGGCGAAGGTTCCCTCGGACGATCAGCATCCAACACGGTCCTGGCTTTCTCAATACCTTCAGGCACCATGATCACCAAAGGCCTTCTCGCTCTTGGGGCGGCGGTACCTGCATTTGCAAGTTCGCTGGTTCAACGCCAAAGCTCATCACTTGAAGCTTGCCCTGGATACACGGCCAGCAACCTTCAGGATAATGGCTCCAAGGTCACCGCGGACCTCAAGCTTGCGGGCACCGCTTGCAATGTCTACGGCGACGACTTGACTGACCTCAAGCTTGAAGTCGAGTACCAGACTGGTGCGTTCTTCAACCATTACAATCATCCCTGGTGCTAACCAATCTTACAGCCGAACGCCTCCACGTCAAGATCTTCGATGCTGAAGAGCAAGTCTTCCAGATCCAAGAATCTGTCTGGCCTCGTCCCTCCGATGATGAGGGTGTCAGCCCCGAGGACTCTGCCCTGTCGTTCACATGGACTGACAGCCCGTTCTCGTTCGCCATCAAGCGCAAGGAGACCAATGAGACTCTCTTCGACACATCTGCTGCATCGCTCGTCTTTGAGTCGCAGTACCTTCGTCTGAGGACTGCTCTGCCTCCTTCGCCCAACCTATACGGTCTTGGTGAATCAACAGACCATTTCCATCTGAACACCACCAACTACACCCGCACTCTCTGGAACCGTGATGCCTACGGTACCCCAGAGGGTTCCAACCTCTACGGAGCTCACCCCATCTACTTTGATCACCGCGGCGAGAACGGCACTCACGGTGTCTTCTTGGCCAGCTCCCAGGGTATGGACATCAAGATCGACGACTCCGAGGGCCAGTTCCTTGAGTACAACACTCTAGGTGGTGTTCTTGACTTCTACTTCCTCGCTGGTCCTGGACCGAAGGAAGTCGCAGTCCAGTACTCTGCTCTCTCTGGTCTTCCCGCTATGATGCCTTACTGGGGTTTCGGATCTCATCAATGCAAGTACGGTTACCGTGATGTCTGGCAAGTTGCTGAGGTAGTTGCCAACTACTCCGCTGCCGACATTCCTCTTGAGGTGAGTGCTGCTACTGTACAAAACCTCCACAATTCTTTACTAACACGCCCAGACCATGTGGACCGATATCGACTACATGGAGCTTCGTCGCTTGTTCACTCTGGATCCAGAGCGTTACCCTCTTGAACTCGTCCGCGAGGTGGTTGACTACCTCCATGCCCACCAGCAGCACTACATTATGATGGTCAACTCCGCTGTCTGGAGTGGCGACTACGATGGCTACAACGACGGTGCCGAGCTCGATGTCTTCCAGAAGCGCGAGAACGGCTCTTTCTTCGAAGGCGCGGTCTGGCCCGGCCCAACTGTCTTCCCCGACTGGTTCCACCCCAACACCCAGCGGTACTGGGACCAGAAGTTTGCTGAGTTCTTTGACCCAGCGACTGGTGTTGACATCGACGGTCTGTGGAACGACATGAACGAGCCTGCCAACTTCTGCCCGTACCCTTGCGAGGACCCTGTAGCCTACTCTGAAGAGTCCAAGAACCCACCTGAGCCACCGCCAGTCCGCACCTCTGCCGACGGCCGTCAGATCCCCGGCTTCCCAGCGGGACTCCAGCCCCAGTCCAACTCCACGCTGAAGACCCGCTCAAGCTCTCCTCTCAGCAAGCGCTCTAACTTCAAGCGTCAAGCCTCCAACAACACCGAAGACCTTGCCGCGCACCCCGGACTTCCCGGCCGTGATCTGATCAACCCAGAGTACCAGATTGCCAACGCTGCTGGCTCCATCAGCAACAAGACCCTCGACACCGACATCCAGAACTACGACGGAACGTACCACTATGACACTCACAACTTCTGGGGCTCAATGATGTCGATTGCTTCGCACAAGAGTATGCTTGCGCGCCGTCCTGAACGTCGTCCTTTGATCATCACCCGCTCTACCGTAAGTCTTCACATGTCATCATATCGCACTATAGCTAACACGATTTCTAGTTCGTCGGTCTTGGTACCTACCTCGGAAAGTGGCTCGGTGACAACGTTTCCGAATGGACGCAATACCGCTTCTCCATTGCCGGCATCCTGAACTTCAACTCCATCTTCCAGATCCCCATGGTCGGACCCGACATCTGCGGTTTCGCCGGCAACACCACCGAGACACTCTGCGCACGCTGGGCAACCCTCGGCGCCTTCTACCCCTTCATGAGGAACCACGCTGGCGACACATCAATCGACCAAGAGTACTACCGCTGGCCCTTGACCACCGCCGCAGCCAAGAACGCCATCGCCGTCCGCTACCGCCTGCTCGACTACTTCTACACAGCCTTCCACCGCCAGACCACAACCGGAGAACCCAGCTTGAACCCGCTGTGGTTCCACTACCCCACCGACCCCAACACCTTCGCCCTCGAATACCAATTCTTCTACGGCGACGCCATCCTCGTGTCGCCCGTTCTGGAAGAAAACTCTACCAGTGTATCCATCTACCTCCCCAACGAAGTCTTCTACGACTACTGGACCGGCGAGCGCATCCAAGGAAACGGAAGCATGATCGATCTGACCGACATCGGTTTCGATACCATCCCCCTCCACGTCCGCGGCGGCTCCATCCTGCCTCTGCGCGCTGAATCCGCAAACACCACCACCGAGCTGCGGAAGCAGGACTTTGTCTTGTGGATCGCGCCGAACGCTACGAACCAGGCTTCGGGCTCGCTGTACCTCGACGACGGCGATAGCATCGACCAGCCGTCTACGTCTATGATCACGTTCTCCTACGACAACGGCAAGTTCAGCATGGACGGTGACTTTGGATACGAGACGGAGTGCGTGGTTAAGAACATTACTATTCTTGGTACCGGAAGAAGTGTTCAGGGCCCTGTTGCGCTTAATGGAAGCTTCGAGTATGACTTTGGTGCTGGGGCCGGTATGCCGGAGTATCAGGGTAAGGCGCAGAAGCGGGGGCTGGGTATTGGTGCGGCGTGGGGTGTTGGGATGGGGTTGGCGAGTGTGTTGTTGAACTTGTAGATGGGAGGTGGTTGGGAGACGACGTGAAGTGGCCAGCGCTTCCATCGTCGGAGTATGTGTACGTTTGAGGTATATATGGAGCGACCAACGCTTCAACTGTCGATCCAAATGAACGCTTGAAGAAGACAACCCGCCAGCAGGCTGTCCTCTACACATGCCAAACAACCCCCAGAAGAACACATCCCCTCAACACCCTCCCCTCCACCCACCCCCCCTCACCACATCTCCCCCAACAAACTCCTCCCCACCCTCTTCCCCTCCCTCTTCACTCTCATCTCCTCCACAGTCGCTATCTTCCGCTGCGCAGGCACTAACCTCCTCCCTTCTTCCAACTCCCCCTTCGGCCCAAGCACACTCAGCAGCCTAATCCGCTGCCCCATGCCAAACGTCCTCTTCCCCTTCTCATCCATGTCTTTCTTCTTCTTCTCCAACACCCGCTTCAGCGCTAGTCTTTTGCGCCCGAGCCGCTTTGAGCTCGCGAGGAGTTGCCTCTTCGTTGAGGGCTTTTTGGTGAGGGTGCCGGTTTTGGAGGCAGGGGTGTTTGGTGTTGCGGGTGTGACTTGTGCTGGTGCTGGTTTGGGGGCAGTTCGGCTTCGCGTTCGCATGGCTGGTGGGCCGTTGAGCCGGCGCTCGAGCTGGCGGCGCGCGCGGCAGAGGTGCCAGGTTAGGCGGCGACAGAGGTGGGAGTGTGGGCTCATTGTGAGGCCGGGAAGTAGTCCAGCTACTTTTGGGGGGTGGAGAGGTAGGTTTTGGGGGTGCGAGGAGGATGTCAAGGCTTTTGGGGTGGAAGATGTGATGGGTAGAAGAAGGATGTCGGTGTCTGGGTGGTGTTTTGTAGAGGAGATGGCGAGGTTTTGATACCCTGATGAAGAACAGGAGGGACAATAGGACTGGCAGAATAGAGGTGTACAATAGCTTTAGAGACTACGATGGGGTTAAGTAGAAGCATCTCTTTCCTATTGTGTTGTATTGAAGCGAGGTGAAAGTGAAGGTGGGATTGTTCCGGTCACTTCGACTACCTACGTTTCCGCATACATGCTCTCATCTATCCAGGGTCTAGGCGGACATGTCTTCACCCACTGCCTATGCAGCTTTCTTGTCATCTCGACCTTGTTCCAGAAGTTGTCCCAGTATGCTTTGTTGACTGCTGGGTCGTGGCTGTGGAAATACCGCTCGTGACCCTGATGCCTCATCTCCTGCAACCTGCGAATGCAAAAACGCAAGTTTGCGACATCCGCAACCACCTCTTTACTGACGTTCACCCATGCCTCACCTGATTGTTCTTTGAACTCTAACACTTGTTGCTGAGACTGCAGATGGTCGTCCAGTGAAACAACTTCAAATGCGCACCCAGCCCATGGGCCATTTGAGAAGTTGAAGGCTTGTCCTGGGGAAGGACAATTTGGGTTGCTACACGTGAGAACCAAGAATATGTTGGCCAAAGTGAGCGCTTGGTCGCTCTCTGGTAGTGATCGCGGTTTGTTCTTCGGAACCCTTCTCACTTGTTCCGACAGCTCGCGGTAGATTCGTTGCATCTTGGGAAGTACTGGCTCGTGGAACTGGGGTAGTGAATCCCAGTCTGGTGCTGGACAGGTTGGCTCTTGCAACTGATCCGAGCGTACGTATTGTCTAGTCGTAATGTTGCGAAGCACCCACTCTCTCTCTGTGACTCGGAGATCAACCCGACCAAGATCTCGCTCGATCTTGTCCCGATCCCCCGGTTTCAACGTCAGCTCATACTTTGCCATCTTCAATCCTCGGCCGGCTGTGTATCCACGCATGGGCTCCATGAGAGAGCACCAATCATACGGTGGTCGGCACTTGAAATGGTCCCATCTCCGATCTTTGACACTCTGCTGCGACCTCATCTCCTGACGTCCATTGATCAAGACAGGCGTGTCTTCAACACCATAGTTCCGCATTTGATCGGCGGTGAGCGTTGAATCCTCATGGTGGAACCCAACTTTTTTACCTACCCAGTTTGTTTTCTGATAGGTCCAGTGTATGCGGGCCAACGCGAGTGGCCACAAGCGAGCAGATAAGAGAGATCCTTAATGTATTAATGTAATCCTAGTTTTATTTGCTAAGGCGCTAGTCTAAAAGTAGATTTTTTTTTTTATAACGCTACTCTTTTATATAAATAAAAAATATTATAAAGTTATAAAATTAACTTATAATACTTTTTTTTTACTTTTACTAAAATTACTTACTATAGTAATTAATTAATATATT